>SNQN01002476.1:0-14109 GCA_008642245.1 Bassia scoparia | reverse complement strand
TCATTCACAATGAATGATTAATAGGTCAGTCACTAAACGTTATTAAGTTACACATTGATTAATATACCTTCGAGGAATACCTTTCTTCAACATTGCCCACCAAGTACACCTCTTTATTTCATCTCACAGATCGATGAAAACCATATGAAGTAAAGTAAAGGTTCATCTCACAGATTTTCTTTATTTTCTCTCATCATATTATAACATCACATATGATTGATCTTCAGCTTTGGATGATGAATATTCAGTTGCTCATTATAATTCCTGCATGCGTCAAAAGTTATTTCTATCCAATGATCGAACATTCAGGTGATGTTTTGCAGATAAGTTAATTGGCAATGGCCGGCATGCCTCCTGTTTATTCTCTTCAGAAATAAAGGAGTTCTGTGATGATAATAAGTTACGCCTTGTCTTTCCATAAAAGAGGTTTCTAGCTATGACTCAGATTTTGGCGATCCTAAGTTCCCAACTCTTATAAATGACACCTACCTGGTTTGAACACACAGCTGTATCCTAGAGGCGACAGCAAAAGTTAAAGTAATTACTTTGTACTTGTATTATATGTTGAATTTTTCAAAAATCAAGAAATTTGCTTGTTCGTCTTGTCATACAGAGAAGAATGGCTATCCCAATTCTGGCCGCTGCTGATGGCTCCTTTGCACATGAAGTTCATGTCATCCAGTCCATCAAGCAATCCAAGTCTATCACTCATCGCACTTCTAGTCCCATGTCCGACAATCCGACATTATATGACAAGATAGTATTCATCTTTCATACAACATTTCAAATTAGGGCAGGTATATCAGCATTACATGACATTATATGACAACATACGAGTAGTACTTACAGGGAGTTACAGGATACAGCATGACATGAAGTTTATGACGTACATTTGATATCGTCCTCCCCAAGAAGTGATTTTCCCCACACAACTATTTAATATGTATCAGCAATTCAGCCCTTCAGAACTTTCTGTACAGAGATGATAATATCACTTGTAAGAGACATAATATAAAAAGAAGTTCTGAAATCAAATTAGAGAGTGCAGTATCATATTCCGACTTCCTACCCTATACAATAATATTGTTTGATTGGAATATATCATCCCTTTCAACACTACTCTTCAAGTTATATTGAGACTCGAGGGTTGAAAATGCGTGCAGAGTAAATCAATCAGCAATGAGGTGCGAGGACTAAGATAAGCAGCCACTCTGCTGAGATTTCCAGACAGCACATAATTGATAATGAACGCAGTTAATTAATACGAGCAAGACTGCAAGAGCCCAAGCTAATAGCCAGTAATAGCTTTACTTCATAAGTTCATATCCATGCCTAAATAACGAGCATATGTAAGTACTGCGACTGCTTCAAGTCTTTAACACGGTCAGAAGTTTCTATATCTTCAAGTTTCTGTATGTCATCACTCAGTTCAGAAAGTGCAGGTAAGATCTGTCCAAAACAAATTGAAAATTGCATGATTAAGACTTCTGCAATCTGATATGGAATCATGAAAAGCAGGTAAGATTCTTTACGTAATTATATATATCCAATCTGCCAATCATAATTACAAGGCAAATAGCACATTAGCACGCACTAACACATGCAATAATTAACATTTAATAATCAGTAATCACTCATTACAATCGTGAAGTGGCTGCATGGGGAGAGCTCATGATCCCAACCATATTACAAATTACAGAAACAACGTACATAATAATGAATATTATTATAATTTTCATGTATTAATCAAAAGGGAACACCAAATCATTCATTATACTTGACTATGACACAAATATAAATGGATAATTACATGGCTACATATAGTAAATTTCCTATTTGATGCATTAACTGCATTACTACTATATGTAGAAGTTCTCAAATTTTCAATCTCATTATTTACCTCGACCAGAATGTCAAGAAGAAAAGGCTGATTGAAGTTTTGGATTCAAAGTGGCCACTGATTTTCAAGGGTAATACCCACCGATGAGCACCTCCTTCACACCTCCCGCACGCCACCATATCCACCAGCATGGGAACCACCTGCATAACCACCACCACCGCCTTGAACCACCTCCTCCACCATTGCATGTCCCCTTCCCCTGCTGCTGCACCACCTGCCCTCCTCCGCTGCCATATTCCACCAGCAGCAGCTTCCCACCACCGCCATAAGCACCAGCCACCCCCACCACCACTTCCACCACCTCCACCATATGCACCGGCGCCTCCAGCATAAGCTCCTCCGTGACCACCACCTTCACCGCCTCCATAGGCTCCAGCATGTCTCCAGCACCATATGCACCAGCACCTCCTCCACCACTTCCACACCACCTCCGTATGCACCAGCACTCCACCAGCATAAGCTCCTCCATGGCCACCACTTCACCACCACCATAGCCTCCGGCATTTCTCTCCTCCTGCACCATATGCACCTCCTCCACCACCACCCTTGCCGCCGCCGCACCGTATGCCCCAGCACCACCACCAGCGGAAGCTCCTCCATGACCACCACCTTCACCACTCCATATCCTCCAGCATGCTCACCTCCAGCACCATATGCACCGCCTTCACCTGAACGCCACCGCCGCCACCTCCATATGCACCACCACCACCACTATATCCACCGCATGACCAGCACCCCCTCCTTCACCACCACCGTAACCACCAGCATGCTCCACCCTCCATATGCACCACCACCACCACTTCCACCCCCACCACCTCCGGCATAAGCACCACCACCATATGCACCAGCACCGCCATCACCACCTGCACCACCTCCATAAGCACCACCATGCACCCCTCCTTCGCTATATGCACCACACCACCACTACCACCTCCACCTCCACCAGCATATCCACCATGTGCTACACCGCTCCTTCACCTCCTCACCACCATATCCACCAACATGTGCACCGCCTATACCATAAGCGGCTGCTCCACCAGAACCACCGCTCCACCGCCACCACTAGCATATCCCCCTTCATGTTCATAAGTGAGAAGGGATCTTGCAGCGGAGGAAATACATACCCCCAGTAACAAAAGAAAAACAACAGAAGAAATTTTGTAGGCAGCCATGTTAATGTTTATGAATCAACCCCGAAAGAATATGATTAGCATTGTAAGAAAGATGGGTATTTATAGGGATTGGTTATGTAGGAGGGGGGGTAGAGAGGGTCCTAAAGCGTGTCACTCGCACTAGGAGTGGTTAATTCACATGTAAAAGAGAAGCTTACTGTCCCTACTGTTAGACCATTTTATTTTATCATGCTATAGTAGATTTAGTGTACTTTGCGCTGTCTTCAACACTGAACTCAGTGCCTATTTTTTTGCACTCATTGCTCTTCCGAGATGTACATTTCTTTCTTATTTAGTCCATGTTGGGGGCAGCAGTTAATCAGTATAAGTATTCTCTACTGATTATGTAATGATATACAAAAAGCACAGGAGAATAATCAAATTTTATCAAGTATTCCGAACTTGTGATAGGACTGATAGCCAAGTTAGATTAATTTGATAGTATCATAGCCAAATTAGTAGCAAGACTAATTTGACAGACCGGGAAGAAGGCTCAACTAAGGCTATAATGTTAGGTAAATACAAGCTCTTGCTCATGTCAACCACACAATCGTGCCCATTTCAACTTTTGCAGACGTTTAAGACAGACATGATCTATGCAGCTCATATAATCATATTTTGTGATAATTCACCTAATCACCTTGATCTTATATTAATAGACACACTGTCCCGAGACTCTAATTTAAGATTTGCCTTAATTTAATACAAAACCATTGATTTTCTCATCATTTTTCTCTACCTCTCCATTTAACTATGAAACCCTTAGGACATCTGAGCATAACTTATTTCATTCTAGAAACTTTGAGAGTCTTCTTCAGTCAGACATCCCAAAATCTCAATTTTGGACCAGAATCAGGCAAAATCTCTAATCAATGGTCACGTCTGACATGAGACACAAGCCAATGAAGTCACACAACCTCGTTCTGACACCTATAGTTGAGTGTAATCCCTTATGCAGAGGGAGTAGTTTGATGCTTAATGTTAATTTTTGCCAAGTATATCCAGAGGTTAGGTTAGACTCACAGATTGCTATACATAAGTCTCTAGTCTGAAAAATCGATGAAGTTTCTGTGATAAATATTACACATAATAAAACTCAAGAAGATATACATAAGATATGCAATCAGTATCTCCAAAGTGAATTTGGCAGAATGTGCTGCCGCTTCTGATTTGGTCCCCATGTGCAGAAAAAATTAGTGATTGTTTTAAAGTGATATAATCGTAGGTGCTATCCAACCAAGCAATGCAGTAGTCAGTAGGTAAAATATTTTTCAAAATCACATACCAAACATTCTGTATAAACTATGATTTCTTTCAGTCAACCAAATCCTTGATATTATAATGCTTTTTAATAAATGACAGCCCTGGATACTTAGTGATCAACAAGAGATAGCAGCAAACATCATCAGTTTTCTGCATCCAACTCCAGAGCAGTATTACAATGCAGTTTTTCTGATTACATAAAGAATGGACCACAAAACATTACCCAAGATTCTGAGATTGTTTAATAAGATTTCATATTTCTAAGTTACATGAATACAGTTAATATCTATCAATGAATATCAATCAGCCACCTCTGTTAATCTGTTATCAATCTAACACAAAGCATTTAACCTCATTCCATTCCGTAGTACCTTTCCATTTTCAAGTTTGTCCTGTTCAGAATTAATTTCTTTCTGAAGACTAATCGGAGATCCGCACTGTGACATTTAAACTTCAATTCTATGTAAATGAACTGTGTTAAAGATCCCTCTGAAAGCTTAATCTGACCCTTTTCGACACTTGTGATGTATGTTCTATTAATGAGGCCAGTGCGTAATCAACTAAATCATCCTAACTCATAGGAAGAATGGATGATGCGTGTTCGCATGATCATAAATATCTGCTATAAACAACGTTAGGACTGAAATCTGGAGGAACTACCTACTCGAAGGCTTGGAATGCTCGAGCATTAGCTCTTCTAGTAAAAACATCAATTAGCCAAGTCTACACTCTACAGTCCCCACCTTTCAAAAGAGAAAAAAAGGGAATTGTGATGGTGCCTCCATTATTGACTTGCAGCAATACTCTAAAGAATGTATTATACGGATCAGAGCTTTTCTGTTACAGCTAACAAGCTAGGTTGCACTTCTTATCCTTTGATCATTACCATTACAATGCTAGTAGCTGCTCACTAATGTCTCTAGTGGGATATCACATGCTACAGAATTTCCTTCTACTCCATAACTAATGGTGGTGGACCCACCATCTTTCTTTGCCTGGCTAGTGCTAACATCTCTTTTCCTTCTTCATGCTGAACAAGCAATTGAAAATACCAAGTGCTTTCACATCTCTCAATTGTTACTAAAACTGTTATAACAGTTTGATTTCGATCATGGTACACACCACACACAGAATGGTGTGTACCATGCATGTTTATCTTCGTTTGTAATTAGATCAATGTCTTGGAAAAGGATATATCTTTCAGAATAGATATTTTACACCAAACTTCTTTATCTTTCTGTGAAGAGAATATTTCGGAGTGTACTACAGTAGTATTATCATACAGCCTCAAGCAACTATGACTTAAGCAAAGCCTCTAGGAAGAATTATCGAATCACTGGCTTAACACCATCGGCGTCAAAGAAATTTAGAAAAGACAATACTTCTATCACAAACTTGCCACAGAGAATGAAACACAAGACCTGTCCTTGTCCTGATTTAACTCTGGCATCAGGCAATCATCTATTCTATACTTCACAGCAGACTTATAGTTTCTTAAATCCAAGTGATCTTAATACTCCACAAAGCACCATTCTTTGTTTCCCTATAATACATGGGATATATCACATCAAACTTATAGTTTGGACAAAAATCCTAGCATAAGATTCTAATCCTCTGAATGTCAGAACTCTGCATTATTACTGATATTAAATTCTAAATATCAAAGAAGCATAGATATGGCCTATTAGTGTGCCCACTATAGTATAATCCCCGGCAAGTACTCCACTAAGTTGTAAACAAATAAATACTTTCTCACATGATATGTGGTGAATGGAGATTATTTGGTACGACATCAGATCAACATACTTCACCAACAACTTAATTTAAGATAATCAAAAGATGAGAGTGTGGATAGTTTAGGTGGTCAGAGCTTTTCTTCTGGTTCCTATGAGATCCGGCTCTCAACTTCTCATCCCCGCCCTTGTGGCTCTCTAAACACACAAACACACACACACAAAAAAAATAAAATAAAAAACATAATCAAAATGATCACCTCTCCATTTGACTTGATTTCCATGTCCAGCTCGACATCTTACATGAATTGTTGGAATTGTGGCCTTTTTCTTTGAGTTTCAACATATAGCATTAAGTCAAGTGGAGGCAGCTACATGCTAAATGTAATGTTAATATGAGATAATGGAGATCAAATGCTGTCTCCATTTACCCTTTTGGTGCATATCACACTCATTAGTCTTTGAAACCACTACCTACATTCTTAATAGGCATCATTAGCAGAGCTATAGTGCCTTAATATCTACAAAAAATGCCTTTCAATAAGACTATACGGATGATGGTTATCTGGTTAGTTAGCAGCGATGTGAAACGACACTCTGAACCTTGTACCGAAGATACATCATAGGAAGCTTAGATGTATACACTTGACTTTAGTAGTTCAGGATAGCAAGATACCATTGTGTTGTGTAGTTTTGATTACTCTATATTAAATATATTTATTTCAATATTTATTAGTAGCTTATGTCATGGTGAGCATATTCCCCATGGTGTGTATGATATTGTAGACACAGGTACCCTTAGGCATTTTTCACCAATCGCCCATGGTGGAGCAGCTTAAAATGTTGAGAGAATGGTGACCCTCCTTCCCCACTTTCATCTCAAAACAGTAAAAACTAAAAAGACTCAACATCATATGAGAACCCAATTCGGAAGAGAGAAAGCACTAAAATTTCTTCATTCTCTCAAGTGAGATCACTTACAGACCTCACAAGAAGTCGCTAAGATGGGGTTGCATTGCTGTTTGCTGATCATGAGCACTGTCGACATTCAAGTCCTGAGTGCTGCACTTTTTTCAGCTGCATTAGGTTAGCGCTTGGCCCATGAGCTCATCCTATTCCCTCTTGACTTCGTGGACGGTGCTGAGGATGTAGCATTTAGCATATAAAATTAGGGTCAATCTAAACAGAAGTCCACTTCTTAACTACTTGAAACAAGCTAAACTCAACTCAATCAACAATATTTATCATGATCATAATCTTCATCGTAATTAAATGTATTGTTCCTTGTACTCCAAACAAATCCGAAAAATAAAATAAAATTATCCTTTCCCTTATAATGAGGACTAAGGGGGTGGTAAATTTTTTTCCCAATTTAGGACACTTTTGTTGTTTCAGTTTTGTTTTGTCCCAGTAGATCTGAATAGATTGTATCTCCATCTTGAGAAAATGAGCTAATTTACTGGGCGAAAGTTAGATTTTGGGTGATTGGGTTGAAAATCCAAAACAGTAAGATGAAGGTAGGGTTTCAGTCTCCTATACAAATCATAGAAAGTCTTATGATAAGATGGGGGTTATAGAATTTTGTTAATAGTCGGAACATGACCATATCATTGGAGCAAGCCGAAGTGTTGTTACTCAACAATATGTAGAGTTTTATGATTTTTCTTTCGCTCCAGGTTCGCATAGTAGGATATGATATGATCGTTTAAAATTATTGATAGCAAACTCTATTCAGAAATGTTTCTTCACCGTGATACAATCCTAACTGAACTATTGATCCCAACCGAAAAGTGTATTGCTACGTCTAGTTCTAAATGAGGAAAACTTAAGAAGAGGTACAACAGCTTATGAACCTATGACAACTAATGACGAATACACACTCATACCAGTGTTATATATAGGTGACTCTTCCCCAGTGACAATCTCTCATCAAGTCTCAACAACTAATGAAGAAATGCTTTGTTTGGCTAATTTCTCCATCACAAACTGTAAACAACCAATGAGAACGCCAACATCTGTGTTACTCCTTCATAACAACTCCAGGTCTAGACTCTAGGTTGATGGACCACAAATATAAATTGTTTGCCTCTTCCATGAATCTTAGCAACATTGCTCGGGAAGCATAGCATGTCAACATATGCATTCAATGTTCGGTTCAGCGATTCAGCATTACTGAGAATAGACTGGGCAATGCAGTTTGTTCACATAGTTTTCGGTGTACTACACTAAACAGACACAGGGAGACCACATTCCAAGTAGCAAATTCAGGATGATAAATAACATCATCATAACAAGGTACAACCCAAATTGATCACTAGTCCTGGTGTTCGAAAATGACCAAATGTGCCACTGAACACCGAGTGATATGCATTAAGCTATTACGCCCACTAATCACTTCTAGAAAGATGATAGTAGTACTTGTGTTTTAAGGTACAATTTTCAAAGGTTGATAATTTGAAATGATGAATAACAGATAATGAAATATCAAGGAAAGCAGATATATTCAAGGTTGGCATGCAGCCATGCACATAATGTCACTCAATTGGTCATTTGGGTTCGATAGATCAATTTTCTCTACATAGATAAAGTTGTAAATGTCAAGGGTGCAATATTCGTTTTTACTTGCTTTTGACAATGATTTGAGCCCGCAATATTGCATYTATGGAAATCTCTTTTTCTCATCTAATTGCAGAAACTCATTCGCATTAGAACTACTGAACAAGTACGTAGGGTTTCAAGTTTTTCCTAATACATCATGGCTAAGTGCACCCAAGCCTAAATCGTTCTCGCTCTGAACAGATACACAGAGTACTTCATATCTCCAAAGAAGATGATGATCCTAATGAGATTGTGTCCCAAATACTTATTATCTATTCCGTATTTTTCTATTAATCTCTGCACATAATTTTGATTTTCGACTGCCAAATGTAAGTTCTTTGAAGGTTTTCTAAAAGAACGTGTACACTTTGAACTGGATATTTTTTTAGATATTTATTTTTTAAATAGCTTGGAACATCCCAATTTTAGAGAWTGTAGTCTTACAAAAATCCCAAATGATACTTTAGCCTTCGATATAAACCTTGAAAGACAAAATGCAATACAACTCCAGGTRATGGGTACCTTCAATTTCCATCCTCGGATTGATATAAGAGGGTGTGATCAAAAACTCAAAAATATGGATATTTTAAATATAAAAAAAATAATGATCTCAAGCATCACGCAAGAACCACTGAGTACAACACCAAATCAAGATGGATTAATAATCCATAATTTATACGGAGTATAACATTTATAAGAAATTACAACATTTGCTTCCCCGAATTGTTGAACAGAATAAAGGTCCCTATCGATCTAGCAAGCAAAATGCTACTTATTGGAGAAGATATAACATTTCAAAGAAGAAGACTATTAAGGTTGTGTTTGTGTGTAAGAACAATCAAGAGAAGCAATCACATAAACTAGATAATCATACATTCAAACTTCTAAAAACTCATGAAAGAARTATATCATGAGACATGCCTTAATGAAATGAGGGATGCGTTCATTGCTCAATCACGCGTTTAGCACCATCCAGGGTATTTCTCAGTAGCATGGCAACGGTCATTGGGCCAACACCTCCAGGGACAGGAGTTATCCATCCTGCTACTTTWCTYACTTCATCGAAATCAACATCCCCCACCAGACGGTAACCTGACTTCTTACTTGGATCATCTACTGGATTTGTACCCACATCTATCACAGCTGCCCAGGCTTTATCCAGTCACCTTTAATCTGGAACATGAGCAAGATTTAAGATTAAAATTTTAAAACAAAACAAAAAATCATTGCATATAAAACGTATCGAGGTAACTTACACTTCTTCCAGAGAAAAATAAGAACATTATTGCTAGTGGGCACCACCACACCAAGCAGAATAAATTGTTGTCTCATGCAAGAAAACTCAACTGGTAAATATATGTGAGTTAATCTTCATTCCTACTGAGCTACTATTGTTATCATTTCTATCGAAGTTTTGCATGGTCTTCACTGCTGCATCAAAACTGTTAGTCAGATGATAGAATAAATAGCTCAGGAAGGTACTGTAGGAATCTGCCACAGTAATCCAATTCTGTTAAAGGCATTTGTTCAGAAGAAGCATGAATTAATAGATAGGGAGGTAGAGGAATGAGCCTTTAGGATACGTGAACAGAGATAGAGAGAAAAGGCATAGTGGAATTGCTATGCTGAGTTTTCAACTAGTTGTTTTTGGAGAGGATCAAGCTTCTCGAATGCTTAAAATTATCTTTGATTTCAATTGTGGATCTGAGTTTCAAACAACAATACATCATCTCCTTAAGACTTAATATTTTCTCCATTTTTGCTCAATCACTTCTCAGTATATATTTGCAAGGAGCTTGTATAAAGGCAAAAAAGGGACATGAACATGACAGATTTAGTCAAGTTTTGTCTTGAACAGGGCCATAAAAGGAATTCTCTGTGGTTGAGATGGTTCAGTACTTCAGTTATATATATTGTCAGCTGACAGGGGAATTGCACGTCATTTGGGTAAGAGCAAATGGAATGAAAGGGAAGGAAAGGAAAAGACAGGGAACAAATTCCTTGTTTAAATAAGATGTTGGGGAAGAAAAGGAGGGAGGGGGAAGGTTACATTTTCCTCCCTCTAATAAACACCAATCTCTTCAACATTGAGGACGTTTGGAGGGAAAAAGGAGCTCCATGTCCGCCTTTCCTTCCTCCTCTTTCCTCCCTTCCTATCTTTTCTATAATGCTCTAAAAAAAGTGTTAATGATGGAGCTATCAACTTCAATACATGCTAACAGGAATCGACAAAATGCAAGTGAGGCCAAGAATACATTGAAAAATGTCTGATCAAGAATAGAGTTAGTTAGCACAACCTGCAAGTATAGATGGCAAGCAATCCCAAGTCCATACTCCATACAGAAATTTTATATTGCCATGCCGGGGTATAGAGCAACTAGGTTATGCTAGAAGGCTTACGTAAACAACTTGTTGAAGAAGTGAAGCCTCCAATGAAGATTTGGAGCTTAAGTGCGTATAGATCTGAGACTTTACTCGCAATGTTGCTAGCCGCAGAACAAGCTTTGACTCGACATTGTACAAGTGTTATGAACTGAAAATATGCAGTAAAAAGGCATCTAATGCAATTGCAGTCACTTAATGAACAAGTGGTGCTATGTCAGCACTGTTTTCTAATAAGCTTCCAGGAGCAACAAACCCAACAAGCTTTGTAGCTACATTATTATGTCAGAGTAATGCAGCAAATTCAAAATGAAGTTAGCTTGAGAATCAGGAATGTTACACCTAAGAAAAGTAGTATGGATTGGGAATGTTGGTTATAGAATTAGTAATTTCCATGTTTAAGTGCTGCATTCATATTGAATCAGTGTTAAATTAGGAAGCCATTCCAAAAAGGTAAATTCTTTTCAGAGTCCTGAAAACTCTTTCTTGGTAAGACAATATAGGTGGAGCATGGAATTTGAGACTGCAGAACACAATGTAAAAGAAGCATAAAACAAAAGGGGAAAGAGATCTTAAAATACCATCATAGCTTGTCCTGCTGCAGCAATGAAATGTCTGCTTCACGGATTATGCTCTCAGGATCAGTAGTACGAGAGTGACAATACTAATAGTTGCATCTGCTTTCAAGAGGAGGAGGAGAAACTGGCAATCCAACAATATTACTACGACCTACAACAACTGCCCTTTTTCTTTTATACTGATACCACTTCGAGACAGAAGCTCCAGACAGCCCTGTCAAATATTAATCTCAATAAGCCCAAATAATTAAACATTGGCCACTTGACCAAAAGCAACGAAAATTTTTACAATAAAAAGAAGCAATAAAAATATGAAACAATCACCTTTGGAGTGCAAGGTTGGAAGAGAGGATCCCTGCCTTCATTGCAAGTTTTCCAATGTTCAGAGGATGAAATCCATCTACATCTTTCTTCAATAGTTATTTCACTTAGAACATTTTCTTCATTTATATGTTTGGCAATGGAAGCTGAACAAGTATACCTAAAGATATTCCAATAAGAGAATCAGGAATGGCACCAATTCTTAGTTGATCAATTGAATAAAAACACTTAAAAGCAAAACCCCAAAAATAATTAGAACTGAGACGACCAGAAAAAGGTTTCTCCAAAAGTTTTGCTTGAATTTTCCAACTTCAGTATCCAATTGTGTTCACAATTTCAAAGCATTGGATCATCACAACTCCCTTCTCATGAAGTAAATGGGTAAACGTAGCAAAAGAGACAGCGATATTTGGTGTTGAAGAATTTTGTAGCTCAAGTTCCCATCTAAATCTTTACACGATCCTCWATTTATGCAGTGYTTATCTTACATTGTTATTATAGTGACAATGCTATTTTCTGTAAGCACAATAGAAAAAAAGGGAAAATATTTGTAACTTCGAAAGAATACAGATAATGCTGACATTTTCTGTAAACTAATGTAGTAAACAATGAGAGGGGGAAGGGGGACAATATTCCCTATGCACAAGTGTTATATCGAATTTTGAGAAGTATAACGAACCATGTACAGCAGGGTCTGCATTTAGCTCGTGAACCTTGGCGATCAAATCAGGTTCAGAAACTTGCTCGGGAAGGTCTATGTCAAAGGACTTGATCCCCACCTCTGCACATGCTTTCCTTTTCATATTCACATAGCTTTGAGAATCCTTCCTGTTTCCAACAATGACTACTGCCAGTCCAGGGACCTGAAAACAATAAAATGCAWGATGTAAATCTTTTCTCAGCAGAGAGGTAAACAAAACAAACTCTTTGTGTGAGTAAGAAGAAGCAAATAGATTGTTAGTTTGTGCCTTGAATCTGTTGTGCGCCCACTTCGTATAACTATGTATGGGTTTGAGCTACGGGTTTCTGTTCTTGGGCCTATTCTTGGGCTCTTCTGTTTAGGAGTCATATATATACTCCTACTTCTGTAACCCTAGCTCTAAATCCGAAATCTGTATTCTGTTTTCTGAACTTCCTCAAAGCAATAAAACTCTCTCTCTCCTCTGCCGGTGGACGKAGCCATTWTTGGTGAACCACGTAAATTCTGTGTGTGTTGTTCTTGTTTATTTTCGCATTTAATCGCTTCTGTTATAACATAGATAAAGTGGGCATACAATTACTAAGCAAATAAATTATATTGATTTTGCTTTCTTCTTATAATTCACAGTACAAATTCAAAAAATAAAAATAAATAAAGACAGTAAAACGGAAGTTTTGTCTTGGCTCAAACTAAGCACAGCCTTTTATGCTTACAATAAGTTACCACAGCTTCAAAACTTAAAGAAATTAATAAAGCAGGCTCAGTTTGTTCCTATTTTACTGAGCTGCATGTACTACTCCAGTCTYCAGATATCAAGTAGCAGAAACATAGTTTCTGTTAGCCAGAATGGAAGCAATACCCAAAGCCCAGTTACCTAAAATCCTAAAGAGCACTTTGTACTGGGATACTCCTATGTTTATTTAAATTCCAAGATGTACCCTAACTTTCAAAAAGATTCAATGGTGCCGTAAAAATCTAAAATACATTATATGTCTACGTATATGATATCTATAAAGTATAAACAGCATTTCAAACAATTTTAATTTATGTTTGTTCAATGACATTAAAAAGGGTTCTTGCACTGATTCTTTAYAGAAACCTATGCATGGTCTAATGTCATTAAAAAGGAARATAGTTAAGGTACAACATAAAATTTTAATTGACAACAAAGACCACACTACCAAAAAATGTACGTACTTGAAATCCGAAGAATACATCTCCAACATCACTTGATTTATCTAAGACTATCCCTAGCAGTAGCCATTATTCCCATTAATAGGAGATGTTTTGCGTCAAAAGGAAACTACAAGGTCCAAAACAAACTTTCACGTATGATCATACTCTTTTAGGTTTAGCATTTTGTCCAGGACTCCTTGTAGCACTAATTGATGTGATAATAAATGGTAATGTATCTTCACTACTAGGTAAGTGTTGACGTCTGTATATTCTCACTGCAACTTAT
>SNQN01002475.1:40841-73793 GCA_008642245.1 Bassia scoparia | reverse complement strand
CCATAATGAGGTCCAGATGAAGGTGAGGCTGGTATGGTGGACCATGTTGTTGAAGTTGAAGTAGTTGATGTAGCTGCTGCTGCTGCTGTTGCTGTTGCTGCTGCTGTTGTTGTTGTTGCTGAAGGAATTGTTGTTGTTGCTGAAGGAATAGTTGTTGTTGCTGAAATAGTTGTTGTTGTTGCTGAAATAGTTGCTGTTGTTGCTGAGGTTGAAGTAGTAGGTGCTGTAAAGGTTGAAGTTGAAGGAAAAACTGAAGTCTGCAGAGAAGGGAGGCCCATGGCTGCTTGACTGGTAGAGGAGATGACTCGGGAAGAAGGAACACCAGTCCAGACTGGATCTTGTAGGTCACCACCACCTGAGCTCCATTCAGCCATTTGAATTTCAGTGGCAACCTGGAGGCCTATATCTTCCTGTGTCTTCCTTTTCTTGGCCTCCTCTTCCTCGTCACTGTCGACAGACACAATCTCATCAACCTTCCTCTTCCCCTTGTCTCCAGAGGGATCCTGCTGTGGCTGGGAGGACTGACCACCTAAGCCTTGACCACGACCAGCTGGTACCACRATGGACACACCACCCCTGTGGACAATTCTGCCCCCTTCGATGGGAGAGGGGCTCCTTCTCACAGGTGGTGGGGAAATGGTACTTCGGAGAGCCCCAAAATCAAGCATCCTGAGCCTGCTCCTGGTGGTCCTGAAGGCAGAGCTAGATGAAGACCTGCCTCCACTCCCAGTGGGGGTTGGAGCTCTGGATCTCCTCCCAACTTGGGGAGTGCTGGAGGTGTCAGCTTTTGTGCTCCTCTCCTCTGATGCCCCCTGTGAGGCACCAGCAGGTTGGGATAGGTCCTGGCCAGCTCCTGAAGTGCTGCTAGACATGGTTGTAGGTGGCTGTTCAAAGTTCTCTGAAGTCCAGGGGTCAGTAGGCTTGCTCCTCACCAGTTGGCCAAACACCTCTAGGTCAATCACCAGGTTGTCAAGGGTCACAATTTGATCCCTCAAGACACCAGACTCAGAGGATAAGATGGAAATGCTTCCAGWTGGAGTCCTCTTCAAATTTAGAACTGACCAGTCAAGATTTCCCAAAGCTTCCACTGCACAAGTAACACAAGAAACATGGTTAGTGCTATAAAGCCAAAAATCAGTTTTGTAAAAGATGTAAATGTGCAAGAGAAAAAGTAAAGGGTTACAAYGACTTCAGTACAACTGGACTTACTTCTGGAGACACTCCTGCTTAGCCCACCAGCAGCCAAGTAAAGCTCCACCTTCAGCAGGTCKAAGTGAGGTAACCAGTGTTTTGGGGTGGGGCTCTTACCTTTTGACCTGGCCCCAAAAGCTTGAAACCACTCGAAGGTGGCCTTTTCCTTCTCAGTAGTGAGGCAGCTGGGGGAAAGAGCCTTCCTTTCAAGAGTTTTGTTCCTAGTAAACTCAGTCCTAGCCTGGTACAGGTAGGGGTGCTTCTCGTGTAAAGGTACCCTCAACCACAGCCATTGCTGTGTCCACTTCTTCAAGCCACCAACCAGGGGGTAGGAGGTTGCATAGGTATCAGTYCCKCCCTTTCCAACCTCCAGGGAGTACCAGCCAGTCTTTATCTGGGTTCCCCTGTATGCCTTCAACCAGAATAGAGTCCTGAACACCCTGGTTGACATCTCCAACTCCAAAAATGTGCAGACCCAGATGAAACTTATAATTCTCTGCACAGCACTTGGAGCTAGTTGGGACAAGCTAATGCCCCACATTTTGAGCAATTCGACCATAAAAGGGTGTAAAGGAAATCTAACACCTAATTCTAGGTGGGCAACATAAATGGGAATTCTGAATCTTGGTGGTGAGTAGGCCCTGTCTGAGGGGTTAGGGACCTCAAACCAGTACCCAAAGCTAGAACCAAAGCCATATAACTCTCCAGCCCTGACATCAAACCTCCTTACATAAGCCCTTTGAAGAAAGTCAGGGTCCAGGGCAGAGTTGGCAGGGCCGTCATTCTCCTTGACATCAGCCCATCTGACGGATGTCRAGTGGTGGTTATCAGGGTCCAGATATCTGGTACTCCTGAAATTCCCCCTTTCATCCTTGGGGGCTTTAGCACGAGCCCTGGACCACCTGTCCTCGGAAGGCCCAGCCTGCTCATCCTCCTGGACAATTGTAGCAATACACCTGTCCACCTCTTCCTTCAGGCCATTGGAAACAGCCCATTCAACCTGCAAATCCTGAAGCCTACGAGGAACGCTGGAACCACTTGTTGTTCCAGTCCCCCTTATAGTAGAAGGAGTACTGCTACTGGGCCTGGTTGATGCAGGCTCTGAAAGGCTCAGGCCTACGAAGGTCTACCTCTGACCCTCGGCAGGCCTACTCTCCATTTACCACTCTCTCCTCGACCCTCTCTCCACCCCCACCGTCCTCGCAAGCAGACACCTGACGTTGCAACTCTCTACCAGGTGACCCTAGACGTCTAATCAAGGTTGTGATCTCTCGCTGGGCTTCTCGTAAGGCAATTGAACCCTCGGATATTTTGAGATCCTGTATTCCTCTGACATTCTAATTTATTCAAACACAACCCAAAGAATGCAAAAAAGGAGAAAACAAAACAAAATTACAAACTACTCTAGACAGAACCAGGGAAAGCTAATAACTGGAATGCATGCAAGTTGAATTCAAGCAAGGAAGGGAGAGAATTACTGTTTAATTGGAACTGAGACAATGGTGCTTAGTTAAGAACAGAAAGTGAACCCCAACGAAGCTTGTCACGAACAAGGTGCAATTACCAGGAAAGGTTGTAAAACTGCTGCTCTGAGATGCTTCAAAAGTAGAGAGGTTTGTTTTTGTGTTTTCCTTTTGCACTTTTTTGAAATGTTGAAGTTTGGAAGAAATATTTAAAGGAAACGATGGAAGTACTACCCATAAATATAGGGAAGTAACCGTCACATCAGCACGCCATCCATTAAACCGCCCATGTAGACACTAATGTGTCTCCCAAAAGAGTAATCAGTGATGAACATACCGCGTCTCGCGATGTTGTCGACTTAGAAAGATGCTTTGAACTCACAAAAGTTGAAAATACGTGGTCATACTCGGAACTATTGAGCAAAGGACAAATAAAGGCAAAAATTTCTTTATTATTTTAATTATTTTCTATTTTTAGGTTTTTCTATTTTTAGGATTTTTTAAATAATTTATATTGGTATCTCCATAATTTCCATTTTCATCTCATCTTCACATTTTTCTGAGCTCACAGTATTTTTAGATTATTTTTCTGATTTTTCACATTTTTTCTATGATTTTTATAATTTTATACGCAGAAAATACAAAAAAAATACAAAATACACAAAAATATCCGGAATACGTGGAACCTTCTAGAACACTCTAGAACTCCTTGCTTGGAGAGCCAAGGTGCTAGTGCGTCGAATCAAGGAAATCACGAATAATAATCGGAGGAAATCAAAATTTCGAGGTTGTGAAAAAATATATACATAGGGTATATAGCAGAGGCCTGCGTATATACGCAGCTCCTCATCTGTCGTATATCGCATAACCTGCTATATACGCAGGCTCACCATGCGTATATCACGCGAGTCATCTACTATACGCAGGTTTTTCTCCTCGTTTTTCCTCGTGCCTATAATAATCCTGCCTTGCTCAGTCGGAACACACGTATGCAGCATTCTATTCATGCCTCTCCTGTCCTAACTTGACCATTTCTCCTCACTCTCTCAACACTCTAAAACACATTCGTCTTGGTTCTTAAGCATCGATCTGTTCGATTCACAAGCGAAAAAAAGGTATAAATCTGAGATTACTCACCAAAAACATCTTTTTTACTCTTCTTAATTCCTTTTGTCACTTTAATTTGATAACTTATTATTGGAGTTTATTAAAACACATGTAAAAACTCACCTTTAATTGTTCATGTAAATATGTAGATTGTCATCATTTTCAAATTTGTTTTCATAACACTTTTATGTATCATATTTACAATTCATTATTATGATATGTATTGTCAATACTAAACCGTTTTTCTCTTAGCAATTCAATCGAAAGACGTCTCTTTTAGTTTTCTTTAACATTTGATTTTTGCATGACAAGGTGAGAAGACACCACTATATATTATATGCTTACTAACCTTTGTTTCATGTCTTGTATATATATATTCTATCACACTTGTTATATTTGTTAAACAAGACCGGAATTTAATGCGTTCACATTAAAGTCAGATAATCATGGACGACCGGTTTTCTAAGCACCTTTTAAATTGACTAACAATCAAATATCGCCTTGTCCATTATAGAAGTCTGGTTTGTTCATAATAGCAACCCACCTAGTAATTAGTCGCTTTCAAGTCAAATCATAAGTTTCTCTGAATTCAATTGTTAGATGTAACTACAATGAGACCGAGTAGAGGCCGCTACATCGCGTGAGCGAGTTAGTTACTGATCATCGTACCATGTCCCCGAACCCACACTTGTTACGAACTATTTGTGGGCCATATTTGGCACCAAGTGTTCGGGCTCCGTGAATAACCTTATAGGCACCGGGCGATCCCCTCAATTCGACAACACACCCAACGCATTCACATCGGATTCCATGGCTCAATCCATGACACTAAGCTGAATCACGCCCCCTAAGCGGCGAAGCTACATCCATAATGGTGCGTAATCATACGTGCCGAAAAGTTCTGAAATGAACTACCACGAATTAAAACTCCTACCTTTGTCATAAGCTGGCCTGGTAAATGGAAAAGTTACATGGCCTCAGAGTTCATTAAACCAGGGCACACCCCTGGTAAAATAGAGCTGCATGGTTCAATATTTATTAAATCAACCTGGTAAAATCTTCTGACTTAACCAGGCCTGGATGGGGGCTAGTTGTTGGTACCTATTGACCACCCAGGCCCAATAGCCACCAAGGCCCATTTAACTATCAGTAGCCAATTCGTGCTATGAGTCCAATGGCCTATAAGGGAAAATGCCATGGGCTAAAAGAGGTCAAAAGCCAAACACTAGTCAAAGTTGGTGCATGTAGACACCTACCCTGGTATATGTAAGGCCACTTGTCACGATTGAGGAGCTTTGACCATCGCAATTCCAGGTTATACTAAAGTAGTGCTCTCAGGCTCCCCAAGGGCTGGTAAGTTCTCATGAACAAACACAACCTACATTCTCTCTCTAAAATATTGAATACCCTGGTTAAATACTGACACCTCCATCGAAGGGGCTGTTCCTGGGTTGCCRCAGGGTAGTTCACTCTTGTTTTGTAGGTATCCGGATTGCAGACCAGGTCCATCTTCACCAACACCGGCTCGTTGGCCACTGCCACGTCAGCAGTACCATATATTGTACCAACACATAATAAAAAGGAAGCAAACAAATAAGAACCAAACAAATAGGAACTACTGCAGCAATACCCATTAAATTTGCTCAACAAATGTAATGGCTCAACCGAATTCAAATTACATACTACTATAATATATTTAATAAAAGTGGACGAGCTTCAAACAATTGTACGTGATCAATAAGCTCGTAATGATGAATATGCTGCCATTTTATCCGAACAATCAAAAAGCTCGTAATGATGAATATGATTAGTTGTTGATTGGATTTTGGTTCACTTAAAGTAGCTAACTATCTTAATTTTTGTACTATTTTTGACCAGTTTTTGTATTATTTTTATTCTATTTTATTGCATATAATAAGGAGAATAAGGTAACATTGAGCAGACCACCTATATCATCATTCAAAATCAAAAGACACACTCTTCAGCCATCAATTTTACTTTGCTAAATTCTTAGCTGGTGATTTTAGTGGGTTTTTTTGTACAACTTGTTGAATACTATTGTACTAATGCTTGATATAGTTAAAGGACAACACCATGGGATGTTAAGTAGCTGCTACTCAATTCAACCATCTTCAAAATATAAAGAATACCAAACATTGGGACTTAAAGCCATTAATTATACATAGAATTGTTAGTTTAAATATACCTTACAAGAGGAGTGGCGGCAATCGTGGTGACTCCAAGCAGGAGGAGTGGCGGCGACAACGGCGAGACCACCACAGCTGCGGCGGCAATTGCAATTTCAATAAAAAAAAAACCCCAAAAATACACTTAAAATTAAAACCTAAAATACAGTAAAAAATGAAATTAAAATTAAAATCTAAAATACACTTACCCTAAATCGGTGACTGGTGGCGTAATGGCGAGGCGGTGGCTCGTGGCGTCGCTGAAGTCGGGCCGAGGGAGAAAGGGAGAAAGAAAGAGAAAGAAAAGGAGTGGCGGTGGGGTTTGAGGTCGCCGGTGACTCGCCGATGAGAGGAGAGAGAGAGGGGGGGTCGCCGGAGAGAGAGAGAGAGAGAGAGAGAAGAGGCTCCGGTGGGGTTTGGGGTTTTGTGAGAGAGAATCGAATTGAAGGAGAGAGAGAGTAGTCGAGTGATATTGTGAGTTTTAGTGAGTGTCAAAACAATTAAAAGCGACCTAGGTTTTTTTAAAAAAAAAAATATTAGCGACCGAATTATCGGTCGCTAATAGCTTAATACATAAAAGGGCATCCAAAGCCCCAAAGTCGCCAACATTGAGGGTTTAGCGACCGATCAATCGATCGTTAATTTTTTCCGACTGTGTTCGGTCAGTAACGGTCACTAATACCGACCGATTAAAATTCGGTCGTAAAATTTGGTCGCCTGTATGCAAATGTCTAGTAGCGTTTGCTTAGCTCTCATGCAAAACAGTCTCCTAATAATGACAACAATGCTTCTCTTGACCTACCAACTCATTTCATGCATGTTATAAAACTGGTTACTTCTGAGTCTTCCAACTCTGGGGACAAAAGAAAGAGGATGTTCTTTAGCTGCTTGGAAGATAGCTAAGGAGAGGAAAGAACGGACTGAGATTAGAAAGAAGCTGGGACGTAGAGCACATGCAAAACTTGACATGTTGTTGGATGAGGTTGTTAAGCTAAAGAGGAAGAAGATTGCCAGGGTTCTACTAAAAGGGAAAGAAGTTGTGTTTGTCAATTCAGTAAATGAAGCTGGGGAAAGCTCTATTAGGACTGCTGAAGGAGATGATACTACTCTCAAAATTGAATGGATGTCTGAAGATAGCACAAGCGACTGTGAAGCTACAAACTATGAAAAGGGCTTAGAGGGTGGCCAAAAGCCTCAAGTGGATAAACGAAAACTTAAATGTGGAATTTTAGGGGGGTTGGAACAGAGGGAACCCTCACAATTCCACACATTTGGTGGTTGGCCTCCCAGGTCAACCCAAAGTTTGTATTCCTCAGTGAAACTAAGACTGATGTAGCTAGCATAGTCCCTAGCTTTGGTAGGAAGGGTTTTGTTAACTTTACTGGTATTGATTCTGTTGGATGTGCTGGTGGCTTTTTGTTGCTTGGTCCACCACAATCCAAGCTAATGTTATGCATTGTAGCAAGAATGTCATTGTACTTGATGTGAATGAAGCTGATTTGAATTCCCACTTGTTCTTTGTCTATGGATCCCCCTACATAGAAGAAAGAAGAATTGTGTGGAGGAAATATCTATGCTTAATTCAACCTATGAGGGAGCTAAATGCTTCATTGGAGATTTTAACTAAGTGGAATTTCATAGCCAAAAATTGGGGGGTAACAAATATATTTAGGGGGCAAATGACTTTAATTTTTGGAAGATAACTTGCAATCTTTTTGAACTTCTTTGCTTTGGGGGCAACTTTCACATGGACAAACAATAGAATAGATTAGGAGAATGTGTATGAGGATCTTGATAGATTCTATTCTAATCTTGAGTGGCTTCAACTATTCCCTGAAGGCTTTGTTTGGAATCATGAAATTTTGGTCTCTAACCATACCCCGATTGTTCTCCATACTCATCCTGTCAGTAGAAGAAGAAAAAGGCCTTACAAAATGGAAGCCTGATGGCTTAAGTGTACTGAGGCTAATGCTATCATTAAGGAAGAATGGGGGATTTCTCCTCAAGGGTCTCCTATGATCACCTTGCATAGAGAATTCTAGAATATCCTTTATAAAAGCAAGGAATGGTGTCTAAATTTCAAGATAAATAATGGAATAACCTGGGACAAATTCAATGAGCAACTCTTGGAAGTTAAGGGTGATTATGATAGCCAGGATATCAAGGAGATTATTACAACAAAGAAGTAGTGCATTGACCAAGAAAATATCTGTAGACCYTGGGCCAACCCCTGCGGGGGGCTTGGGACTACATCGATGGGTGTATGGTTGTGTTGTGGGCTTGAGCCACAGAACCCGCACGTGTGTGCATTGGGGGAGTGTTTTCAAGTAACGGGATCTCCACCGTGCCTATAAAGGTTAATCACGGACGCTCGAAACGTTGGTGCCAAAACAATGGCCCATGGTCCGATCCATTAACCAGTTCGTGGGTTCGGGGACATGGTACGGATTGAACCTTTGACCCAATCCGCCCGCATGTAGCGGCCTCTACTCGGTCTCATTGTAATTTCATTCAAACACGATTATTGGATGCACACAACTTAGCAATTTCAAGCCTTATTAGCGCACTAATCCTGAAGGTTACTAGGTGGGTTACTATTATACAAACAATGACTTCTACAATGGATAAGGCGATCACTTTGTTGTTAGTCAATATTAACAAGGAGCCTAGAAAACCGGTTGTCCATAATTATCTGACTTTAATGTGACAAGCGATTAAAATTCGCGGTCTTATTTAGATACTAATAAGCGTGACACAAAACATTATGTACCAATATATATATATATAATATATTTATATATATATATAATATATATAATATATATAATAAATATATATATATCAACAGTCCTTACTTTGTCGCTGCTGCAAAACAAAAAATCGTTAGAATATAATGAATATAATAAAAACGCCTTCGATAATCGATCCGCTAAACAAGTCAAACAAACATGTTAGTGATTGACGAAAAAGTGCCTTTGATCGATCCGCTAACAACAACAAAATAAAAATGTTAGTATTGAAGAAATAATAAGGAATGACGAAAATGAAAATGACATGATAAAGAACGTAAATAGAAGATTAATCCTAAGTAATTACTGTGCAACAATTGAAAGGTAAGGTTTCTATCATGTTATTATGTAACTGAAACTCGTATAATTATATTATAAATACGAAAATTAAAAGGATCGAAATGAAGTTTTAGGTGAGTTACTGCTCAGAGTTATGAACCTTGATTCGCTCGTGATTTGATTCAAAAAAGAGTGTGCTAGATACTCGTAATTTTGTTTTTAGGTGGCAATGGAGTGTAGTTGAGAAAAGCCAGAAGTATTTGAACTTAGCGATGTTGTCCGTTATCTCTTAGCGTGTGTCCTTCTCCTGAAAATGAGGAAAAAAGGGGTATTATAAGGCCAGAAAAACAAAAACGAGCGATATGTTATTCGCTAACAACGAAGCGTATATACGCCTAAACGACGTATAGACGCCCAGAGGAGCGTATATACGCTCGTCTTGAGCAGTATATAGCTCATCTGAGCGTATATAGCTAGAGGGAGCGTATAACGCTCAATATATTAATAGTATATATTATATATATAATATAATACTAATACATATATATATATATATATATATATATATAATATATATATATATATGTAACTCGATTATTTCCTACCTTTTTTTACAAAAATTCTTATTCTTATTGATTCTTCTCGGATTGGATGAACCTAGACACCCCCTTTTGCAAGAAAATACGGTTCTAGGAGGTTCTAGAACATTCCATGTATTTTTTTGGTATTTTCTGATTTTTTATGTATTTTTTGTGTATTTTGATTTTTGTAAATATTGTAAAATTCGTAGAAAATTATAGAAAAATCGGAAAAATAATCTAAAAATATTGGTGAACTCGGAAAAATGAGAAGAATGCAATGAAAAGTGGAAATAATGAAGATCACCAATATTAATTATTTTAAAAATCCTAAAACTAAATAGAAAATAAATAAAAGAAAATACTTTTTGCCTCTTATTTGACCTTTGCCTCATGATTATTTCGAGCATGACTTCACATATTTCGAGCTTTTTTTACGAGTTCAACTACGTCTTTCAGAATCAAATCGATCACGAAACGTGGTATGTTTCATCATCGGTTACTCATTTGGGGAGACACATTTGGGTGTCTACAAGTACAATATCCAACATGTATATTGGAAGAAAAGGGCAAAAAACGGATTGGATATGTGGGGTGACCAGAGTACTAGCTTCTTCTACAAATGTGTTAAAACAAGGAAGACAAGGAATGAGATTCGTGCACTTCAGCCAAATGATGGCAGCTGGATTCATGATGAAGAACAATTTGGGAGAATATTTTTCTAATTACTTTAAGCAACTCTTCAAATCTAGTCCTAATGAGGACCCTTGGAAGCCTATGTTTATTGATGAAGCTTAGAAACAAAGCTGGCCGGTTGGACATACTTTGGACACCAGCCATATCTCGCATCTTAATAAACTTTTCACTTTGCAGGAAATTTAAGATGTTGTTTTCTCCATGAAGCCTCTGAAGTCCCCCGGCCTAGATGGTATCCTCCAATTTTTTTTTCATAAACAATGGCACCTAATCAAGAATGATGTATGGCTGGCAATCAAGTCTTTCTTCGACAATGGTCACATGCTACAAGAAATGAACAAGTGCTATATTGCCCTAATCCCGAAGACTGATCAACCAAAGAAGGTCACTGACTTTAGGCCTATAAGTCTCTGCAACACTGTATATAGGATTTTGTCAAAAGCCATGGTTAGAAGACTCAAGCCAGTCATGAGGGATATTGTTAGTGAGTTTCAGAATGCCTTTGTTCCTGGTAGGCTAATGTCTGATAACCGTATTATTGCTCATGAGCTAGTAGGCATGATAAAAAGGTAAAACAAGGGAAAAAATCACGAGGTCATCCTTAAGGTTGATCTAAATAAAGCTTATGATAGGATCTCGTGGAGCTTTTTAAGAGACATCCTCTTATACTTTAAGTTCCCTGATAAGTGGGTGCAATGGATTACTCAGTGCTTCTCTACTGTGTCCTACTCTACACTTGACTATGGCAGTCTCACCCCCTGGTTTAAGCCAAAAGCTGGTTTAAGGCAAGGGGATCTTCTTTCCCCCTACCTTTTCCTTCTCTGCATGGAATTTTTCTCCAGAAGATTTATCTAGATCTACCTACAAGGGACAAAACAGATTAAGGGCCTCAGGCTAAGTAGGCATGGAGATATGATAAACCATTTATTCTTTGATGATGATGGCTTTTTTTGTTTCAAAGTTACCAAGGAGGGGACTACTCTGGTTAAGGAAACCATTGAAGAATTCTGCACACTAGTAGAAAAACATCATATAATGCGGGTTATTTGTTGCGGTTATATAAAAACCACAGGAAATAACTGTTATTTGTTGCGGTTTTTATAACAACTACAACAAATAACTATTATTTGCTGCGGTTTTTATAACAACCGCAACAAATAAAGCATTCTTGTAGAGAATAACACTATATGATGCGATAGTTTGGCCCAACAGCAACATATAGTGTTATAAAAAAATCGGTCCAACATATATATGTACTCGGCCCAAACTAACAAAACCCTCATTCACTATCACTTCTTCTAATCCACGCCACTTTCATTCTCCCTTTAAATTCTCTCCTCTTTCACTTATCTCTTTAGTTTTCATCACCACGGCCACCAACGAAGCCCTGTCCGCCACCACCCGCGACTTCTCGTGACCACCATCTAGAGGTTAGGTTTGATTTTTGTTTATTTGTTTACTTGAAATATGATTTTGTTGGTTTTTCGTTTCCTTTTTTTACTTTAGATCTCGCTTTTTTCTGTTTTGTTTTCTAAGTTAGATCTAGGTTTGATTTTTTTCCCCTTATTTTTCGTTCTGATTTTGAGTTTAGATCTACAATTTTTCYTTTTTTCATTTTGATTTTGATTTTCGTTTTGGATTTTTCGTTTTTTCGTTTTGATTTTTGTTTATTTTTTAAATTTTCGTTTTGATTTTTCTTTTTTTCATGTTCTTGATTTTTTTTTGTTTTTTCTTTATTGATTTTTTATGATGTTTCTAATGATGTTTTTGCCATAACCGCAACAAATAGTACCCACTATTTGTTGTGGTTACAACCACAACAAATAGTCATTTGTTGTGGTTGAAAACCGCAGCAAATGACCCATAATTAACCGCAACAAATGAGTTTTTTTCTACTAGTGGCAGCATCTCGTGTGAGCTCATCATCTACAACAAATCCCACATCATGTTCAGCAAGAATACCCCTGATGAAGTTAAAAGACATACTTAGATCCCCCTAGGTATGGATGATGTCGATAAACTTAGAGTTTATTTAGGCTATCCTATGGATGTGGATGGCAAGAGCTCGATGATTTTTAATGCTATTTATGAAAAGGTTGTAAATATTATCTCTACTTGGAGGTTCTCACATCTCTCACAACCAGGGCGAAGGCCATCCTCATCAACTCTATTCTTGTGGTTCTAGCTTCCCATATCATGGCTATTTATTTGTTCCCTAAGAAGTTCCTTCAAAATATCAATTCAGTTCTACTCAAATTCTATTGGGCAAGATCTCTGGATAAGGGCGCAATCTACTGGAGGAAGCAGGAGATACTTGAGAAACCTAAGTGTCAGGGAGGCATAGGCCTCAAGAACATTGAGTTCCTTAATACAACACTTGTTCATAAGCAAGCATGGAGAATCCACAAGCATCCTGCTCTGCTGATGAGCCGAGTCATGCAAGCCAAGTACAAGGGTAGCTTCCTTACCCATAGGAACATAACTCTCACCAATGGAGCCTCCTGGTGTGCTAGAAGTATTAACAAATATGTGGGGATGTTGAATGAAGGCATTAGAAGAAGAGTGGGTGATGGGAGGAGTATTGACGTTTTTGAAGACCTTAAGGTTGGTGAGTCTAAGCTGCATGCCAGATCGGGGATTGATATTAATGGAATAAAATGGGTTTCTGACTTGATCAATAAGAATAAACAATGGAATGCTCATCTGGTTTGGCACACTTTCAGAGATACTGGTGTGAAGAACATCCTTGTCGCTCATATTCCAGCCCGAAACATGAATGACCAGTATGATTGGAATTGCACGTCGAATGGTAAGTACACTATCAAGTCAGCTTACAACTTCCTCCTAAGTCAAAGGCAACTGCATGGCCATCCAGAACGTAGCTTTTGGAAGCTTCTATGGAAAAGCAAAATGAGTGTGAAGTGGAAACACTTTGTTTGGAAGATTGCAAATGATAGCCTCCCTACGATGGGGAATCTTACAAAAAGAGGTATTCAGGTTGATGAGACCTGTGGCATGTGTGGTGAGAGGGAGACCACCACCGTACCCATCTTTTCATGACCTGCTCAGTTTCCAGACGTATCTGGCTAGCCTCCCCTCTTGGTATTAGGATTGATGTTTGTAATTGTGGTGAGTTCTCAAGGATTGGTTTACAAATTGGTTCACCTACCTCACTAAGGAGAAAAACGAGATGTGGATTATCTTGGTGGCGGCGAGCTGGAGTCTTTGGTGTCATCGGAATGATATTATCTTTAGAAATGCTAAGGTTAACCCGGAGTATATTATGACCAGATTGCATGGTGAGATGGACCTTTGGAAATAAAATTTCACTGATAATATTGAGGACTTGGATGAAGGCTTACCCTCCAGGAGAGGTGTTCCCCCAATCCCCAGATTGACTTGGACCAGAGGGCGCCTTATTGGTGTCTGCAACTGTGTGGCGATTTCTGATGTTGCTTGGAAGGTTAAAGGATCGTCCTGGAAGGCAGCGGTGGGTCTGGTCGTGAAACATGATGGTCTTACAAGTCTACAGAAGAGTACTAGAATTTGGGCAATCGACGCCACTCAAGCTGAGTTCCTTGCTGTTCTAATGGCATTAAGGGAATCTAGAGCTATCTCCATGGACGTGGAGATTTGGACTGATTGTCAAACTATGATCGACTGCTTGCAGGACGAAGAGAAAACCCCTTTGATGTGCCGTAGTATCCTTTTAGACATAGTTGATATTTGTAATTCATTTTCGTATGTTATGATTCGCAAGGTTAGTAGAAATTTAGGGCAATAGCAATAATGGGTTTGTAGAGGGGTTTGTATGTGAGATGTAAGGTTTGAAAAACAAACCTCTTATTGTTGGGGATATTTGAGGGGTTTGAAAGTTGAGAGAGGTTTGAAATGTTGAAAGGGGTTTGTATAGATTAGGTGGAATTTAGGTGAGGTATGAGGGTGTAAAATTAAAAAAAGAGAAATAAAATAAAGTTAGGCAAAAGTTAGAAAATAAAAAAGAAAATAAAATATTGGGTCCAACCAATAAAACCTTAAAAGAATTGAACTATTGTTGGTGAGGAATTTGTTATGAAATGGATTTGTGTGATATTGATGTGGCAAGAGTTGAACTATTGTGGATGTCCTTAGTTAATGAAATCCTTGTACTAGTAAGTTGTGCTAAGAGCATCTCCACCCATGACAAAAAAAAATCAATCATCCCTCTCTCTCTAACACTTTCTCACTCTTCTTTTTCCATTTCATGATTTTTTCAATCACCTTACTRACACCAATGACCAAAAAAAATTCATCATCCCTCTCTCTCATACTTTTTCACTTTACCCCACAACACTTTCTCTCACTTCCAACTCATCAATTTGTTAATATTTAGTGTTGTCTAATTACAATTATGTTGAATTCCGGACATAGTTAATCGAGATTAGTGTTTAAGTTAATTACGTTTAATTTGTAATTTCGGTGTTAACTTATAATTTCGGTTATTTATTTAACACGAATTAAGTAATAAATCTGTTTAATTTATATTTTCGGATTACGTTGTCATATTTAATTTCGGATTATTTGTAATTCGGAATAAATATTAATTTTCGGATTATTAATTTAAAACGGATTATAATAAATTCGTTTTAAATTGTATTTTCGGGGTGCACCCACTATCATTATTAATTTCGGGTAATTTTTTTTCCGAATTAGCGATATATATGCAACTTTAGAGTATCTCGATCAATTATTCGTATTTAAATTGGAAGAAATTAATTAATTAAAATTGTTTAATTCGTTGATTAAAATAAGACTAATAATGACATAATAATTGACATAATGTAACGTGAATTACACATAAATTAAATTAAGAGCCTTAAATAGGAAAAACCCTTTCAATTGAAAGGTAAAACCTATAGGCAAATCCTAAATTAACTTAAAATTTAACATCACATTTGTAGATCATTAATTTGGATTACAGTTCTTCTATTCGTTCTCCAAATGTTGTTCAATCAAATCATCTTTCAATCGATAATGAATTTGCCTGTCACGCAAGTCATTTCTCGAGCCAAATAATTGTTCATGTTGAACGGACGTCCACCTGATAATCAAACTTCATTATAGTGATTTGTAACTAACAGAAAATGAATTTAAAGCTTCAAATTAGTGAACTTGATTTTAAATAAGTGAAGGATATTTTAGAATTTTTGGAAATTTGTAGAATTTTATTTGATTTCTACTATTTTTTTGGGAATAAAAACTAATTTTGACAATTTTTTAGAATTAAACAAAGGAGTTGGAAGAGTGATTGAAATGTGAAGAAATATATGCAATATGGTGTCTATTTATAGATCTTGAAAAGTTAGGAATTTTTGTATTTTTTTTTTAATTTTTTATATAAGTGGAAAATGGCCGAAAACTAATTACAAAAAATGGAAGCAATTGCCCAGCAACAACGACGTGACAGCGCACGATTGGGCCGCGTGTCGCTCCACTGTCATAGTCTTTATTTTTTTTGACTCAAACAACTCCAAAACGACGTCGTTTTGGCTTGTGTTGAGCCAAAACTCGTCGTTTTGGACAGAAATTCACGAAAAAAAAAAATTAAAAAAAGCCAAGTGTCAGCGTGGGGCCCAGCACACAGCAGCAGAGAGATTCATCACCAAGCTCGTCTTTGAGAGACGAGGGAGGTGATTTATCACACAATGATTTTTTATATCACCCAAAAAATCATTATTGTAGCCAAGTGATGTAAAAAATCATATATTTGGTGATTGAAAAAATCACTATTGCAGCTGCCCTAAGAAAGGGCTCTAACTTTGGTATTGTTTGTTCCTCCTTCAAAAAAAAAAAAAAAAAAAAAAAAAAAAAAACAAAGTGGAGGGGGGACAAATGGACAATGGTCCGTTAGGCAGAGTGGCTCCGTGAGTGACAGTCCTAGGGCCGGCTGTGATGAAATGGGATGCATTCCAATTTCCAAGTTGGAATGGAGTATTTAATATTAAAAGTTAAATTAGCAAAATACAATGTCCAGTACTCTGTATTTTGCAGAAAAGTGATGCTACTTCCTCCTACTTCGATGCCTTTATTGAATGCGCTGACTCCTCTATCTAACAGCTGTAGCCTGCACTTGATTGGAATGGTCAGTATTGCCGTTTTTTTCTTCCAAAAAAAATAAATAAATCTATATATAATACGGAGTATTACTAAAATCATCATCACCTTTCCATTTTTCCCTCTCAAGCATCTTCAATTTGATTGTATAAAAAATATATAAAAAAAATTAATGAATATGGATTAATAAATATGTTTTGAAAATAAAATAAAGTGTAAACATTTACTAATTGATGTACGGAGTATAATTATTAAAAAAATTAATCAAAATCAAAAGCTATAACTATTACAAAAATAGCTATAAACATTTTAATTTGATTATATATACTCCGTACTATAAAACCATTTTTCATGAAATACAATTTTCACGGGTCTATGCACACATTGTGTGCACAGAAAACTAGTCTATACTAAAGCAATCTCACTCTTCTATTTTTCCCTCCCATTTCCCCTTATTTAATGATTGAATAAAAAATGAAAAAAATATTAATAATGATTATAAGTTAATAAATATGTTTTGAAAATATAAATTTTAACTCTAATTTTGAATACTTTTATTTTTAAACATTATGTTTTAATTCGGGTAATTCAAAATTTATTTTTAAATCGAGCATTTGATCTGGAATTATATAAGATTTGAATTCGGGTTTCGATGGATATATGAATTTATTCATATTGCTACGATTTGATTATTGTTAAACATTAAGCGGCTATAAGTTGTAAAATAACAAACACCTTATTAAACGGTTTTATTTTAAAATTTGAATATTGTGTAAGGAACTTACTGAGTACATTATTTGGTTGTAAATTGTAATGTTTCCTTTACTTTTTCATTTTGAATAAACAAACTATATAAATCGTGCAACGCACGGGGCTAATCTAGTAATCTCTACTCCCTCCGTTTTTTTTAGATGTTCCATACCATTATGGAACGGTTTTTAAGAGTTGATTGAGTTGAATAAAATAGTTGAGTAAGTTGGGTAAAATAGTTGAGTAAGTTGGGTAAAAAGTTGAATAAGTTAGGTAAAAGAGTAAATGTGTGAATGAAATTTTATGGGAAATAGTAATTTTGGGTGAAAAGATTGGGTAAAGTAATGAAAGTTGACTTTAGAAAAGGGTAAGACATTAATGTTAGAGTAAATAAAGTAGGTAAAATGTGAAAAAGTTATTTTTAGATTGATTTGGAACAACTATTTAAAAACATCCCAAAATAGAAACTGGAACAACTAAAAAAACGGAGGGAGTATTACATAAGCCAAGGGGGGAGGAAGATGGTGTCCCCTTTGAAATGTCTACCATGCCCTTAATGACTTAAATTACAATTCATTATTAAAAAATTAATTATATAATTTTTTGCTTTCAATGTATTGTCAATTTGACATAAATATAGAAGTTAAAAATGGTATTGTATTTGAAATTTCAAATAAGCACTAACTAAATTAGAGTGACTTTCTCTTTTTATCATACTAAACAAGTTAACAATGAAAAAAAATATTCAACTTTTATAAAAAGAATTAAATTGACAAAATAATTTGATTGACATAAATACAAGAAATATGCAAAACATAAATTTCATATTATAGTTACACTGGTTATATTTCTAACATTTCAATGTTTATTATTATTCGATAATCTATATTCTTTGAGCACATTTTTTTTTTTGTAACATCACATATTTTTTTTGTCTTAATATATGCTTCATAGTTGATTAACAAAGAACGAAACATAAAAAAAATTTAAACCCAATGAATTATTAGTATGAATTATAGGAAAAAATACGAAAATTTATAGATTTTTTTAGACGCACGCATCGCGTGCAAAAAATACTAGTTTCTATTAAAACAATCCCCACCTCTCACATTTTCCKTCCCAAACACACTTTATTAATTATTATTGCAATAAAAATTTCAAAATCATTAGTGAATGTTAATAAATATTTTTTTAAAATAAATTTTATATAGTTATTAATTTATATAAAACTATTAAAAAATGAAAATAAAACTTTATTTTTAAATAATTACAATAATAAAATAACAAATTTTAATTTTATTTAAAACAATTTGTATTTTATTTAAAATTGAGCAAGTACTTGGAGATTAGCTAGTTCATTTACAAAGCTAGCATTTACTGGAAGCTTATTTAATAAATAAATAAATAAATAAATAAATAAATAAATAAAGGTAAAAAAAACAATAGCCGCAGAAAAAAAACCTGACCTGTCGGTCAGTTAAAAGATGCTTAAAACTGAAAATAGATCTAAGTGTTACCAAAAAAAAAAAATAGATCTAAGGGGTTGAGATAGGGTTGCACGGGGAAATTTTAGAGAAATCCACAAGTGATACAAGACTGCTCGTACTTCTAAGAATATGAGATTTATTTTTTAAAAAGTTTTTAAAAAATGAAGATTATACTCCGTAGGCGTAGAACAAAGGAGTTTTTAAGGGATGATTCCGATCCCCCGCTGTCAAGTATAGAGAAATCGTCATGATTTCATGCATCCGGCTGATACTGAAGAGAGGCAGAACATCAAGGTAAATTGGTGATTTGATTTATTCGATCTCTAGACTAGACTGATTGACTTTTAATAAATAATAATAATAATATCGATACGATATGATAGGTAATCCATTCGCTCCCTTGTTTGTGTTTCTTAATTTTCTTAGTGAAGATAAGTTTTCTGATAACCCTACACACTTGTATTGTTCTAGTTCGTTGATACGCGGTGCCCAATATTTCAAATGTCCCATGGAGAACTCAAATCAAAAAAAAAAAAATTCAAAACTCTGCACATGAACGTGGTAAGTAATATATTAGCTGCTCATTCCGTTGATATTCACTCTCATTCGATTCAATATTTTAGATCCCACAAAGTTCTATCCGGATAAATTAGATATTCAAATTTCTAATGATGCCCGAAAAATTTTCAGATTGAATCTTTGAATATCCTTTTTATCTGATCACATCTTTTTTCCTTCTATTTTTGTGTAGAAATTCTGATATTGTAGGATTTACTTCAAGTATTATTTATTTAGGAGAATTTGTCATAAAATACCTACATTTTCCAATTTTTTAGAAAAAATTACTGGAATTTTTATTTAATCAATAACAACTACCACATTTTATGTTATGTTTGCGATTTTACAAATAACTACCTTTTTTTTCCGAACACTATCCACTTGTAAATTCAATCAAAGTTTGAATGCTCTCTCTACTCCTACCTAAGAGCGTTTTTAACACTGAAATGGGAAAAATTATTTGTTTCATTGAAGCATTATAATAATACCAAATAATCATAAAGTGCAACTACAGTAGAGCGATTGTTGACGAACCATGCATCTGGCGAACAATTGCGGAAGAATTGTGTGTCTAACAGTAGGTACTTAATTAAGTTGGGAGATCTTGCGCCACATGTCATCCTTTGGGTTGTTGGATCTCCAACAATAATTTGTAACGTTAACAACTTAACATCAGTAAAAATAAAAAAGTACAACGGTTATATTTTTTCATTTTCTACAAATAGAAACTATATTGATATAGTTTCAACAAAAAAATCAACTCTTTTTATCTCGATATTTTTTATTGGAAAAAAACACAATTAGTGTCGTAGTTAATTACGTCTATAATTACATTTTTTATTATCATAGTTAATTACATTTATATTAATCACTTAATTTCATAATTAATTTGGTAAGCCAAAGAGAGCAATGATCTCTATTATATAAGCCAAGGGGAGCAATGGTGTCCCCCTATTAAAAGACGTAAACACCCTTAATGATATAAAAGACTTAATTGCCCTTAATTAAAAAATATAAATTTTCTTTTTTTTTGTACTTTCCATAATAAATAAAAAAAAGAAAGTTTAATTAATTGATGTAAAAACATTCAAATAAAAATAAATTAATTACATTGTCTAATTTATTTCATTGAATCACTTAAACATTGCAAATTATTTTGAAAAATGTTTAATTAATTAGTATGAAAAATACAAATATAAATACATTAATTAAATATACTAATTTTTTCACATGAATCAGTTAATCATTGCAAATTATTATTAAAATCATATTGAATTAAATATCTATTAATTTATTATGTATTTCAATATTACTATTTGTATGTCAATGTAATTAATCATTTAATCTCTTTGTAGAGAGATTCAATTGAAAGGAAAAAATTGCATCGAAAATTRGAAAATCTTAATAACTCACCGCCATTGTTAATTTGAAATTGTACCCAATTACGTGATTTTTTTTAATTAAATATTTGTTTAATTTTAATTTTAAAACTGATTGCACGCATTGCGTGCTTATAGTACTATGTGTATTAAATTAATTCATAGTCGTTTACAAACTATGCTATATAAATATAATTCCCCCCATAACGTAATAATTTTTTTTTAAAAAAAATGCAAGCACGCATCGCGTGCACCAAATACTAGTATCATCTATTAAAAGACATAAACACACGTAAAAAACTTTATTACCCTTAATTAGAAAGAAATAAATTCACTTTATTTTTTGTACTTTCCATAAGCAACATAAAAAAAAAAGTATATAAACTAATTTTTTCCGATGAATAAAAAAAGAAAGTTTAATTAATTTGTGTAAAAACATTCAAATAAAAATATATTAATTACATTTATTACATTTATTTCATTGAATAACTTAAACATTGCAAATTATTTTGAAAAAAGGTTCGTTAATTAGTATGAAAAAATTCAAATATAAATACATTAATTACATATGTTGTAGCAAATAAAATGGGGATGACGTGACCTGGCTACAATATTTCCTAGCTTCTGGGTTGAGAGAGAGGTGGAGGCTTCCCATCAATGTTATTTCGAGAGAGCTGACCTACTATTTGACAAGTGAATGATCCTTGGCTACCTCCGGTCTCCTGGTCAAGACAAGGATAAGAGTTTGCCCTGGTCAACCATTGAAATCGTCTTGCTCCTAGCACTTCAAATGCGACGTAATACCTGCACAAAGGAGAATAATCCTATTTGGATTATTTCTCCTCCGATGCGTAAGTAAGTACGGATTTAAGGGAATAAAAAGTGCTAGGTTAGTGAAATAAAGTAGTGAGATAAGCTCTTAAAGTAGTGCTAGGCTACTTTTGGCAAAAAATGACTAAATTTCTTGGCTGTACTTTTTGGAACTCTCTTTCATTACCCCACAAGACTAATAACTTAGGTATGCTTTTGGGTTTTTATTTGCTTTTAGATTGAGCGGATTCTTCTAGCCCACTGAAATTGGGCCCATCGGCATTAAGTGGCCCAAAAACAAATGAACTTGCTCGAGATGACAAATAAATTAGGCTGCCCACTCAACATATCCACATTATACAGTAATACTTAGCTTCAAAGTAACCCCTTCCATGGTTCCACCTCATTAAAAACAGGTACGCTAAGACAATGGTTGTACTTAATCCTTTTGAAATTTCCTGTCTCTTTCTCTGCTATCCTCTTCCTTGTCCTTTATTAGCTCAGCCTCTCTAAATTCCTTCAAAGAGAGCCAAGTCTTAACACCAGCACTTTCTACATAAAAATCAACCTTTGACTTCTCCTTGTAATTAACTAATTATCTACCCCTGGCCCCCCCTCATCCAGCATTTCTAATAGACACTTATACCTTGGAGGATAGTACTGAATCTTTGGAGGATTAGGAGGTATAACATTTTACTTGTAACTTGTAAGCATAATCCTCTAAAGCAAGCACAAGAAACTGTACTCCTCTTCATCCTTCACCTCAACCTTTTTGCACTAAACCTACATCCACTAATAAAAAAAAAGATTGAAAACATAACAAATTCGAGTAAACAAAATACAAAATTACAACACAAAATAGCAAACAAAAACCAAACAATTGTACTATAAATTTCGCGAACAAATGGAACGAAAGTTGAAAATACGCACTTGTAATAAAAACATTKTGTTCACTAAGTTGTAGGAGTTTGACCGATAAGCAAGTGACCAGSGATGAATGAAGTATCAGAGAGACATGCGATGTGTGGCATTTTCTGAATGATTATCGTCTGGCGATATGACAAAAGCGTTAGAGGGGAATTATGATAGAAGTGGCCCAATCGGAGACGGCCCGCATTTCCTGAATGATTGTCGTTTGGCGATATAACAAAAGCGTTAGGGCGGAATTATGATAGAAGTGGCCCAATCGGAGACGACCTAACAAGGGAAGGCCCATGAAGAACAAGCGACAACAAGATTTGTAGGAAAGTACAAGGATTTGAAATACGAAAAGATGCGACAATAAACCGTCAAGAGGGAATAACTTTCAACCATGATCTACACCTTAAAGGCCTATAAATTAAATAGACATATCAGGATATGAGAAAACAACAACAAACACAACAACAACATCTATCTATCATCTTTTCGCACTTAGCTTCCCTTAGCTACACTTGGCTTAGTAGTCAAGTATAGTTTAGCATAGCGTAACTTAGCATAGTTCATCCCTCAATGGATCAGTAGTTTGCTCGTCTTCATCCCAATTTTGTAAACATTGAGGTAATCATCCTTCCTTGTAATATGATTGTAGCCTGACTCTATCCTTATCTATAAAATGGATGGTTTTCATTTCTATTCATCTTTGTTTATTTTACAGTTAAGTCTTGTTCCACAATAAGGTCATTTCCTTATGCTTTCATATTTTTTATTAATTATATTATTTAGGAGCCATTTTACATTAGCGAGGTTATCTATATAATCAGATCAATTACTAGAGAGACAACCCCTTACCGAACTAAAAACAATATTGGTCGATCGACTTGTTGGTGAAGTGCAAAATCACCTAAAACAGGTTTTTTGGCGACCACAGTGGGAGAGAAGTTTACAAMATTARAGTTACTTCTCAACCATGGCCCCTTAATGATCTACTCGAAGGTCGGGTAATCAAAAGGATGGTAATTCATCATTTCATCCGATCAAAATCTTAAGAATCCACTTGAAGATCTTGGTTATCTAGAAATTATTGTGCAACAACAATCTTTTGAAGATCTTGTTCCTCCTAAGCAAACCGAGTCTCAAACTCAAAGACTGGACGGTTTGCACCTTAACAACGAGTAAGATCAATTATCCTCAGCCAAAGGTTTGCTCAATTCGATATACACGCAATACGTGGATAATCTTACTTGCCTTTTGGAAGATTTGAAAGAGAACCATAGGGAGCAGTTCAACAACCTCTACCGAGGTATGGTACACGAAACTGGTAGGGTGATAACTGCTGAGTTGCAAAATTTTGGCTCTCGCTCACAACAACTAGTTATATATTAGATACCAATGATACATTGAATGCTACTAACGTGGAGTTAAATAAGACGGTTGTGCATGAGATAGTTATTCGGTTGGAGCCTTTAGTGGAGAAACATAATCAACTGAATGAACGGTTGATGAATTTGTTAACTCCAAAGGCTAACTATCGAAAATTCTAAGGAAGAACCACCCTTGGGTTATCTTAGAACAAACATTGTGATGGGAGCTAATGTCCCTCCAGCCTTTCAAACAGTATCAAGGAGTATCCCCCTCCGAGATGCCAATGAGGGAAATTGAGGAGAGAGCAGGTCGTAGGTCGGGGCTATGAGTCAGGCTACAGGCATGTTGATCCTGGACCTTCTTTTGTTCCTTTGACTTCTAATTCAATTCCCTGGATTTCGTCAATGGGAACTGTTCCACCTACGAGAACTACCTTCGATTCAGGAGTAAACGGTTATGGAACTGGAGGGGTATTCCCCACTAGTGGCGGTTTTCAATCTGCAACTACTGGACATGTACCTCCAACTTAATATCCTCATGCTCATGAACAACCACAAACCGCTTACTTTCCACAAATTGGAGTCAAGGATATCAACATCATGCTTATTCCAACTAGATGCATCACATCCTCCTCATAGTAATCGATGAGGGAAAGGGTCATATGCACAAGGTAATGCTTATGGAAGTCCTCTACTAATAGGAAACGTTAATTCGCAAGGACTCAAGTGATATCGCCCTTGCAAATTAAGGGGACAATTTGTTACAGACTAAAAATATTCTATTGATTATGTTGACTAAGTTGTAGGAGTTTGACCGATAATCAAATGACCAACGATGAATGAAGTATCAGAGACAGGCGATGTGTGTCATTTCCTGAATGATTGTCGTCAGGCGATATGATAAAAACGTTAGAGGGGAATTATGATAGAAGCGACCCACTTTGAGACATCCCAACAAGGGAAGGCCCACGAAGAACAAGCGACATAAAGATTTGTAGGGAAGTACGAGGATTTGAAATACGAAAAGAGGCGGCAAGAAACCATTAAGAGGGAATAACTTCCACCCACGATCTACACCTTGAAAGCCTATAAATTAAATAGAAAACAACAACATCTATCTATCATCTTTTCTCACTTAGCTTCCCTTAGCTACACTTGGCTTAGTAGGCAAGCATAGTTTAGCATAGCGTAGCGTAGCTTAGCATAGTTCATCCCTCAATGGATCATCAGTAATTTGCTCGTCTTCATCCCAATAGTGTAAACATGGAGGTAATCATCCTTCCTTGTAATACGATTGTAGTATGACTCTTTCCCTATCTATATAATGGATGGTTTTCAGTTTTATTCATCTTTGTTTGTTTTACACTTAAGTCTTGTTCCACAACAAGGTCATTTCCTTATGCTTTTATCTTCTTGATTAACTCTACTATTTAGGAGCCATTTTACATTAGCGAGGTTATCTATATAAGAGCACCTTCAACAATGAAAAAAATCATTCATCCCTCTCTCTCTAACACTTTCTCACTCTTCTTTTTCCATTCCAAGAAATTTTCAATCACCTTACCCACACCAAGCTACGAGGTACCTGTTGTTGTGCGGCGCTTTTTCTTACTTAATGTGGAGTCGTACAACTGTGGGAGGCTCACTGCATCTGTCTCCTATAATTGTGAAGTGATTCCGGGACTCCTTGGGATTCTGATCTCTCGGGAAAACCTTAATCAGGGGATGCTCCGGCTTGCCCAACATCTTTTGTCTGTAATTGATTTTCATCATGACTCTTGTTGGATTGTGATTAACCTTCTGGAATAAAACAATGTTTCGTTCATGCCAGGTCTCTTGGAGAGTGATGTTGAATATTCTTGTTTGTTAGTCCCTAGGTTGACAGGGGAATGTTTGCGTCATTCTCAACGTTGATACCAAGGCCCCCTAACTTCCAAAGCCTCATAGCTACCTGTCAATCTCTAAAGAGATGTTCTGGTGGTTCAAACACTCCTGTTAGTGTTGAGTTGGTCACCAAGAGGGCATTGCACAAGGATATTTAAGTTTCGTTTGTGGAGTTCACTTCCCAGTGGAAGGGCATTATTAAGGACTTTCCACAAGAAGGCTTTGACATCAGTTGGGAGGTTAAGGCTCCAGGGAATTTTGTCATTTCCAATTAATTGTCTTCTCCCATTGTCCACCTCATTGTGCGTTTCCTGCCATTGTAGGAAGTTGTAGCCCTGTTTGATTGTATAATGTCCTGTTGTGKTTTGGATCCAAGACAAATGATCATCTAGTTCTGTATGGATTGGAACCATTGATCTTATAGCAATACAACTTTCCCTCTAGAAGAGGTCCGTGATCTGAGCCTCATCCCACTTATCTAGGGTGCGCAGTAGTTCAACTCTTCCATTGCTTAGGTTTCGGAGGGCATTCTCTTCCTGTAGTTTCGGGTGGAAAATAGGTCTCTTTCCCAGACCCATGGGTCTCCAATCCTTGCTTTATTTCCTTTACCCACGGTCCAAGTACACCCTTTCTTTAGTTAGTTAGTTCACACAGACCTACCTTAATGCCATTTCACCCCCAAGAGCCTATCATCTTGGTCCGGGAGTCGTTGAAAAGGTTTTCATCTCTAATCTTGTACTTCCCTTGGAAGACTCTACTTAGAAGTGAGTCCGTGTTTGTGATGATCTTCCAAGCTTGTTTCATGAATAAGGCTTTATTAAGTTTTAAGACATCTCGTATACCAAGGCCCCCTTTGCATTTTGGCATGGTTATTTGTTTCCAGCTCCGCCAGTAAATTCCATTACCCTCCTTTAGGCCGGCCCACCATAATTTAGCTATGATTTTGTTAATCTTGTTTCGTATCCCTATTGGGATTTTGAAGACCGAGAGGAAATGGTTGCTCATGGAGGAGAGTACTGAGTTTATAAGGGTTAGACGCCCGGTTGGAGATAGGAAAAGAGAGTTCCAACTTTGCAATTTGCGAAGAATAGGTGAGAAATAGGGTGGACTTTTCTTGCCACCTGAATACCAGTGAATCCCTTTTGTTCACCCAATTGTAGCATGTCGTAGCATGTTGTCCAGGGCTTCCATGCAAAGAATAAAGAGGTAGGGGGAGAGAGGGTCACGTTGCCTCAGTCCTCATTTAGGTTTAAACAAGGGGTGGGGTACACCGTTGAAGAGGACGCTGTAAGTAACAGTTTGGACGTAGCTCATGATAAAATTTTTGAACTTCCGAGGGAAGCCTAGTTTAATTAAGCAAGCTTCCAGGAAGTCCCATCGAATTCTGTCATAAGTCTTACTCATGTCCGTTTTGACTGCAACTTTTGCCCTAATCTTGTTCTTGGAAGTGCGGACATTCTCAAGTAATTCATGGGCAATGAGGATGTTATCCGAGATCTACCGTCCTGGGATGAAGGCATTCTGATTGATGCTTACTAGAGAATCCATCACTTTCCTTAGCCTATTCGTGATGCATTTAGAGACAATCTTATAGGAGACATTGCAGAGGCTTATTGGGCGAAAGTTATCCATAGTATCTGGGTTATCTTTCTTAGGGATTAAGGCAATGTGGGTCTTATTGTACTCTTTTAGTATATGCCCGGAATTAAGGCTAGAGAGTACACCCTCCACTAAGTGCTTTTTTATTTTCTTCCAATTGTTTGGAAGAAGCCGACAGGGACCCCATTCGGTACCGGAGCTTTCCAAGGCCTCATGGAGAAAAGGGCCTTTTTTACCCCCTTCTCCGAGAAGGGTTTCTCCAGGACTTGAATTTGGGGTTCAGTCAAAGTCTTGTTTACTCCTTTCAACCCTTCCGAAATCTTCTTGTTTCTATCTTCAGGTGTGGTGTCATCATTCAAATTGGTGAAGAAGCGTGCAAAGTGGTTCGAAGCCATGTTAGAGATATCTCCAACATTCGTGGTCCAATTGTCATTCTGGTCTTTCAAGGCCACTATTTTGTTTACATGTCTTCGCCCTTTGACCCAATTGAAGAAGTAATAGGTGCAGGTGTTGCCGGCAACATCCCATTTCAGTTTGGCTTGTTGTTTCAGTATAGGGCTTCAGCTCTAGCAAATTCTCTCCCTTTGTTTTTAGCCTTTTCCCATGCACGGTTCTCGATAAAGCAAAAAACAAAGTCCACTTGCCTCTTACAGCATCATTAACATCGAGTACAATGAAGTTGGACGAAGTACAAATGATAGAAAAAAGATTATGATCTTTCCAACGAGCCCACCACTAGTTCCCACGACATCAAAGCCAGACCAAAAGTTGAAACCTAGGGAAAAATCTAGCTATGCATTAGAGGGCGATTTGGTTATTTTGAAACATTTAACAAAATTTGTTTTCATTGAAACAAATCTCGCGGGCCATTTGTATTTCCTTCGGGCCAGATAATTTGGTTTTATCGGGATTAGCAAAAACTTTTTTGTCACCGTTCGTCACAATCAAAAGATTCAAAACCCTATTTTCTTACAATGAATAGATTAATTCAGAATCAGATCGGTAAGATTACATCGTTAATGAATCGTCGAGCAATCCACTACGATCATTCCAAGACCGCTAAGGATTTATCGAAGTTCAAGTATGTAATTGCTGTTGACGGGTCATTCGACGGGGATACTGGAGGTACTGGAGCATTCATCTACAATACATCAGCTATGGCTGTGAAAGATTTTGGCATGTATCCGAAASCAAAATTTGTTGTAATGCGTGGTGAAAAGACTGAAATTGAAGCTCTCGCTTTACTCCATGGCATTGAGTTGGCGAAGGAGAAACTTGGAGCAGAAATCAAGTCAGCTCGGATTTTGTTTCTCACTGATAGTACGACCATAATTCAGCGTCTTCTTCATTCCGATCGGCAGTTTAAGAAACCCCTCACTAGTGAGACGAATGATTGTCTGGAGAAGATCAAAGTCCATCTGAAAGACTTTTCTGAGTTAACTGCTATCTGGTATAATGGAAGGGTATCTGTCGGACCTGCCGATGCCTTAGCCACAGGGGCGCGACTGTTAGAATCCGGTTCTGGACATGTGTTAGTCTCTAAGTGGGTGAAAACTTATGGCCAAAGGATGGATAAATGGGTCACTCTACTACGTTCTTAATTTCAGGTAATTGATATTGCTTTTAATTTTTTATGTGCTTTCTATTTCTCAACAATTCTTGATCTGCTGCATATTGCAATGGGTAGGAAAGACCCATTATCTTGTATTAATTTTTGAAGTTGAAAAGATGGAACACATATCAATGAATTGATAATTGATTTGTGGGGATGTGTGGGTACTGCATTAAACCTTTGAGTTGATTGAGTCATGTGGTAAGATGCCCCTGAATCAATTATCAATTCATTGATAGATCCTGAAGCTTGCTAACATGATATCATACCAGAAAAATGATAGTCAATCTCATCTGTCTCATTGCCTCTCTTGCTGTGTTTAAAGTGTTGAAAAGCTTTGCCAATTGATCAAGCTGTTGTTGTGTGAACAACAAACCAGCTTCATTTTTGGAGGTATTACCAGATGCAAATAGTGTACAATGATGAGCAAATGAATGAAGAAATATAGTTATAATCTATTATAATTTCATTAGTATTATCCCTTCTTTAGACAATTATCCTTTTGTAATTTCTATTTCTGTTAAACAATCCCCTTTCTTAATTGTTAATTTCCTCTATGTCGTTGCTTGAGACCAGGACAATGGCTCAGAAGGTATTATTGCTTGTGGAGGGGGTGCATAATGCATAGCACATGCTCGAGAGGAAGAAGCAGTATTCATATGGAATCATACTAGTAGAAAGTTTTGACAACTCTCTCAATATTAAGAGTTCTTTAATAGTGTGTTTTGTGAAATTATCTGGTGGATTTAACTCTTTAAATTACTCTTAAATGGTTCGAACTTTTGTTATATAATTACTTCTTATGCTTTTTAGTGGAATGATAACACGAGCTTGAGTAATGGTGCAGTTCTTGCCCCAATTAAGCTTCTGAGTTGGCCAATGACGTTTTCTCCAAGCTTGAGTAAGTGTTTAACTCTTAGAATTTATACTTGCAAAGCTTTATTGTCACACGCATATTTGGTATTTGAGAGTTAGAATTTGGTAGTATTATAGTTACTAAGTTGTTATATTTTATGCTGTGATGTACTGTTAGTTATTGAGGAAGGGGAATGTGAATAAGTTGTTCCATGTATAGGGATCATCAAGAATTCTATTGAGTCGTTAGCTCATTTAGGAGATCACCCATTTCAAATTGGTTCTTAATTCTTATGAGTATTCAACATAAAGGTAACACTTAGGAGGCAGTGGGCTTTGTAGATGTCCCCTTCCCTGTCCTGGTCTTCTTTTTTACCTCTGTCCTGGTAGGAGTTACACACGGGGCTGTCCCTTTGGTATTTATGATTGTGTAAACTACTGAGCAATAATGGTTATTGGTTTTTTTAAATACATGCTTTCTTCGCTATATGAAAGCCTTATTGAAATTATGAAGCTAGAGTAATTTATCTAGTAATAAGATCCAGAAAAAATCTGTCGAGTTTAAAATATACAGGAATTACAGGATTAAGATTTGTCTTTCATCACTCTCGTCTTATGCTGAACTTTTGTGTCTTTTGCAGTGGTATAGATATTTTAAATTAGGTTATGTTTTCCCTACAATTTTAACAGTAAAACCTATCTCTATCCCTTGCACTCTTTGCAGAAGCTACTTCTCTAAAAAAACAGGGCAATGATTCTTTCAAGGCCAAGAACTTCAATGAAGCTATAATATGCTATTCTAGAAGCTTTGCCTTGTCACCAAATGCACTAGCCTATGCAAATAAGGCGATAGGCCAATAGCATATCACCATGACACCATGAATCAAAAGCTGATTGTACTGAAGCTTTCAAGCTAGATGGCGAGTATTGTGTTTAAATCGAAAAATTATGGAAAAAATGTAGAAAAATAAGGCTTAATTTGTAGAGTATTGTGTTAAAATTTCGTGATTTTTGGAATTGTTTTGATAATTTTAAAAGTTGTTTTAAAAGTAAGAAAATAGATGAATATTCAAAAACTGATTGAAATTGCTTAAGAAAATTCTAGCGATGGGTTAAATTCTGATGACTCAGAGTCCAAGAAGCCTAAGGAAAGTGAGGCAACTGAGATTGATAGCAAGTTGTCTGCAGCAACGGAAGAGATGAAACTATTACAATCAAAACTTTCGGTGATGGAACGGTATGCAAGCATTCTTCATGGCTCACTGTTCGGGAAACCATTTGATGAACGAGAAATTCCAGCCCCATTACTCGAGTCTGATTCTTTTGATGTTTCACAAGCATGGAAGAGTATGTTAGAGGCGTCAGACAGTAAAGAGCTTAGGCGTTTGGAGATGTTCTACAGAAATATGCTTGATGGGGTCAAGGATAAGATAATGCATAGGAAAATTCAAGAGATTGTGAAGGAGTGCATGCAGTCTTCAAGTACCACTCAACATTGATCGATTAGCTTGAGTGGAACAAGATGGGAATAATACATGTTTGTATAGGGGGCTGCTAGAATAGGAAATGAGAAAAGAAATCTCAGCCATCCAACTTTAATAACATCCAAGGGGTGAGATTAAAAGTCAACATTTCACCTTTTCCTACTCCCAATACTACCAAATTGCCCGCATTTATTTACAGCCACTTATTTCCCCCCTCTCTCTCATCTAATCATCTCTCTCTTAATTTCAGTCTTCTTTCTCCATATCTTGTATCCTTTCATCTCCATTATCAGACATTTACAATGCATCTATATATTATAGAATAATTTCACATGATAAGGATCTCGATCAAGTAATTATATTTGTCCAGGTATCACCTTTACTAGCAAAATTTATTATTTATATGTTTTGTTGGGTTTTTCAATTATAAGCTTTGTAGACTTGTTGCCATGAAAAAAATGGAGGTTGTCGCTTTATCTTACAATTGATAATAATTTCTTGTGATAGTTGTATTTGTGTTGGAATTATTGTGTAAACTAACAAACTTAACAAATGAATTGACTTGCACTAGCTACGTTAGAAAAATATAGTGGCCAAAAGCAACTTACTCTACTATTAAAAATTTGGAGGAATTGGATGATACATTTATGATTTATGCCATGATGTGTGGTGTGCAGACCATTTTTTTAACACACAAAAGAACAACAAAGCCTTAGCCTATTAGCTTAAAGGTTAAGCATTGTGCTTTTGCACAAGGTTGGGTTCAAATCCCTCATAGGCTATCAATAACACCAATATTTTAGAAAAAAAAAATAGAACATTACAAAGATACATACCTATAAATGTCGACCATTACATTAGTTAGCAAGGAGTTGATTAATGCCAAGTACAAAAAGATAATTCAATGGTTCTACATTAATCAATAATGTTGTTGAGAAAGATAAATCACTCAAAACTAAATTGGAATCACCTTTGTAAGAAATTTTGTGACTATCATGTAATGCATAATTTCCGCAAGTTTTGCAAGCCTTTGTCTTTTCTGTTGTTGGTCAATAGCCTTCTCTTTCCCACTTTGATACGCTTGCCACTACCTTTAGTTTTTGAATGGTTTGATGGAAGGATATCAACTTTTGCTGGAAGAAACACACTCAACATAAGCCGCAACTCTTTTGACTTCTCATCAGGAGGGCATCACTAATCTCAAGTATAGATTTTTTTTTTTTTTTTTTTTTTTTGTATTCAATATTCCATTCCTGAAACAACGGATTTTATTAATATCATTATCCAATAGTTCTGCACAACTATGTATGTCCTTTCATAATTCAGAAACTCCACATTTACAACTTGACTTTCAGAACTTCCTTCATCCACAAGAATACTTGAATCAAAAGCGGAGATTTGATTGCCATTTTAGTCCATCTATGCACCATAGTGAGCGGTATTGAATCGATTTCTTTGCCCTTGAAAACACATAAGATATGTCGACATGAAATGTCATTTTGCTCAAATAGCTTGCAGGAAGACTGTACCACATTTTCAGAACTATTGTACACCACAATTCTTCGATTGTATTATCTACCCTTACCTACCACATATGTTATACATCCATTGCAGTGTGTATACATTTCTCTTGCCTGCCCATTCTAACTTTTGATTTGTTTCTGAAAGTCAATGTAGGACGTGAGTGTAGTGACCTCAGGTCAGCTTACCTTTTGGTTGTGTCTTTGCTTCTTAATTATACTTCAATACGAAAACAAAAAAAATTCATCAAAGTAAAAACCGCTTGTTAGTAATAGTAAGAGCACCAAAAAACTGAATTTTCACTTCAAGAAGATGGATGTTGTTCTAAATAATTCAGCCCAAAAATCCC
>SNQN01002475.1:19370-30812 GCA_008642245.1 Bassia scoparia | reverse complement strand
AGATGCGAGTTTCTTGAGACATCCTTTCCTTGTTAAGAAGGGTGATTTAATGTTATGACACGTTGCGACTGTTCCTCATGGAATAGGAAATCCTAATTCCTACTACACAGATGCTACTTCTATTGGCTAGGAGGGAGCACGAGATAGATGACTCGAACAACTTTGGCCGATTTTATTCACTGCTTTTTATGTTCTGACAGCTGGTTTGCAGTAATCTGGAAATTCTTAGTGTTCCTATTATGCCAGGATGGAGATCTAAAAGTCTAATGAAGAGGCGATAAGCTCAGGCAGGATGCTGATTTTGTGGATGGAGCATGACAGTGAGCTGACTCTAATGACAATCAAGTCTGGGAAGTGGTAGAGTTACCTATGGAGCAGGCCTTTGTTGCAAGTGGATTCATGAAGAATGAGAATTGATGAAAACGAATGATACTAAGCGAGGCTTTTGCGGTTCGTGGTTGTTCTCCATCAGTTCGGGTTAATGACTTCTTCTTTTACTCTCTGTTTATAACTAATAGTTCCAATACTTGTCTTTGCTTGTGCTTTGCTTGTGTTTGTCTGTGGTTGCATCAGATGGATATCAAGTCAACATCTTTTATGGTGTTTTCGATGAGGAGGTATATATGGATCACCTTTGGGTTGTGCAGTTTTAGTGAGGGACACAAAATGTGCAGCTTAAATCTTCTGTGCATGTTTGAAGCGGCACCTGTACAGAAAAGTGAGAAGTTCACAATGACTTTTTTGTTTTTCCTGTAATGAGTTTATATTGTTTATCTGCTCCACATGTTTGGGATCATTGTGGGCACACTTATTTGTGTGTGGATTGAATGCTGTTGTTGGCTTTAAATTCGTGAATAAATGAAACCAAGAGCTTTTTTCATCTAAGTAACGTAGAATGAAGAATGGACAAATAAAATTTGCTCGGGGACCGTTTTAGCGATCCGATTTTTAAATTTGGTCGCTATTAAGTAGACCGTATGCCGACTGAGAAACGGTCGCGAGTAAATTAGCGAACTGATTCTCAGGTGTAGCTATTGACCGATATCAAATCGATCGCTTAGGCGACCGATAATCGGTGCTATTCAAATTTGGCGGAGTGGTAAAATTGGGTGGTTCCTCCTTGGTGGTTATAATTGCGAGAAAAACCTGATCGGTGCTAATACGATTCGATTGCAATCGTCGTGTAGCGACACTAGTCGGTCGCTAATTTTTTTTTCATATTATTCTTAATTACAACGATTTCATACGCTTCAAATCACACACTCTCTGTCTCTTCGAACTCTCAATCCAAAGCCCTCCCTCGACGACTTCCCTCTCTCACCTGCGGCCAACCGCCATTGCCTTCTCTGCTTCGCAGTTCCCCCACGCACCATGCAGCCGCCGTTCTCCGCTCACTTCCCTCTGCTGACTTTCCTTTTGTTGTTTTCTTCTTTTTTCTCCTTCTGCGTGCCGCACTCTCACGCGTCTCCTCCTTGCGCGCCACTCCAAACATCCTCTTGCGCCGCCACTTCAAACTCCTTTCGCCGCCATCAAACCTCCTCTTTAGGGTTTTGGATTTAAGACCCAATCGTTGTTAGGATGGTTTGGTTTAGTGTTGTGTAAAGTTTAAATTCATTTTAATTTTTTTTCACTGAATTTAGGGTTTTTAATTCTAATGTGAGTTCATTTTTTTGTTTTTTCTTTTTTTTTGAGGAAATCGAATGTTTTACTCACGAGTTTAATTTATGTACTCTAGTGTTTTTTTTGATTTGGTTTAACTGAAGTTTTTGTTGCTGGTAATTTTCAGTTAGTATATTTTGAGAAGGATTAGCTTTAAGGTTGTTACTATAAACCTGGAGCAAATCTCCTCTAAGAAGTCGTACTGAATATTTATGCATAAAACCGAAATGGAATCCAAGAGGTTATTTTCACTTTATGATGATTTCGCGTTTCAGTTTTGTTGAAGCTAGGAATGTACGGAGAATGCTCATATATGAGCGAAACGCAGTAGCAATCATGTTTGCAGATGTGTTGAAAAATGTTTTTTTTTTTTTTACCTTGTCCTTCCTCATTTCCTGTTGTTTCTTATTAATTATATGCTAGAAAGAATGGGTGTGGACATAAAAAGTATTTCATAATTATATGCTAGAACAATGGCTTATAATGTTCTGTTTGTTATTGTCGTCTCTTCTCTGTGTGTAGTTTTTGGTTCTTTTTTATATGATACTATCTTGATTTATATTTTCATACGCTTTTCTTTTTGTCTTCTTCAAAATGTAGATTGGAAAAGATGTTGCAGCCCAATAGTTGAAGGGTTGGGATGGATTGACTCTATCAGGTGCACTCATATGAGACTATGAGAAGATAGTCGGCTTCCTTTGCTTACTCGATTGTTCATTACATTTCAGTGTTTTATTTTTGGCTCTAGGGTTAAAGCAGTGTGCTAGTGTTCCTATCTTTGGTTGTGTCAGTTATATATTATTAGAGTGTCCAAACTAACGTTGAAGGATTTGTGTCGAGGGCTAGAGGCTCACAAAAGTTAAACGCTGAGTTGTTTGATTGTCTCTTATTTTTTGAAATAAACTGGACAAATATGCATTACTTTAGAGTTTTATCTATACTAAATAAAAAAAGAGGTAAGATTTACATGCTAAAAGTAAGGTGATTTTAATAGGCACAGTAAGAGTCTTTCAATATTTTCACATATGTAAAAAAATATACGATTGATAATTTCCATTTAATATAATGTTGTATATAGAGGAAGAAAATTGTGTTGAAGTTTCAGGTATCATTATTAGATATTGCATGTTCTTGAAGCTTGTTTTGTTTCAAACGAATAAGTATTGTCCTTGTAAAGGGAGAAGTAACTCATATTAATGTTATACTCCCTCTATTTTATTGAAGTAACTACAATTTTGACAACAAATCTCAGGATAATTCTTGGTTAAATTAGTATTAAATAAAGAAGAGGGAGTAATAGAGAATGCGGATAAACTTGCTGTGGGATTATCATACATTTAAATTAGAAAAAAAGATATTCTTGAATTGATTAGATGAATGACTTACTCTTATATCAGATTTCATTACCTATTTCTTACATACAGAATTTTTTCTATCAAAATAATCACAGGGACGAACAGCTGGCATTTGGGTGAAGTTTCACTTTCAGTCACTGGTAGTATTCTCTGACTTGATTATTATTATTATATTTTTCTTGTTGACAGGACTTCTAACAAGTTCTAAAGAACATTGTGATTTCGTTGGTATTGATGTGATTGCATACCTCGAAGACATTTTGTTTTCCCACGATGTTGGTTTTGAGCGACAGCGCAATTCAGTAGACTGCCTATGGAAGCTTGCATTTTGGACACTTGCTGGAATGAGTGACAATAAAGTTTTGGATTATAAGTGTCTTTTTTTTTATATGTGTAAAAAGGGGCTAATTTATTTGGTTTTGGTTGGGTATGTGATATGCTGGTTTATCGACTTTAAAGAATGGTTGTTTTTATTTCTTTACATGATAAGTAGTCTGGTTGATATATTTGTCTATATAATTACACAACAAATCAAGTGTTTGCATTGTCCATTGCAGCTTCATTTATTTCCAATGGTCATAATGTTAATGTCTGCTGCATGGTGTCAGCCGTTAAAATAATAGATCCACAGTTGGTGTCATATTCTTCGATGACTATAAGAGGGTCGTACATGCATACTAGCAGAACTCGAAATAGAAGTAGGTGGGTTGCAGAATGTCCTTGAACATCCAAGTGACAACTTGAAGTGAGGAATATGCTTGTGGGTCATCTATCAGACTCAGAATGTGTCTATTCCTCCAGGAGCGCATTGTTCATATACCATTCCAAGTTAGAATTCTTTACATAATGCTTCTCTAAGCTTTGATTGCGAACTCCTAAACTAACAATTTGGGGAGTGTGATGTGTGTTTTCTAAAAGCTTTTTAGGCTATAAATTCTAAGACAATAAATTTATTTCCTTTGGCTTAAAAAAACTTTGTTATTTAAATTAAGGCTAGCTACATAAACCTTACAGTTTCCTGGATGTAAATTGTCAGATGCATTTGCTCGGGTGGTATGTGGAGACCCGGTTGCTTTTTCTAATTGAAATATGTTTATGTTCTTTAAAGTGAAACAGACATCCTAAACAGCTCTTAATATACTCGAGTGTTGAGTGGGTTAGGCTGTTACGGGCTGTGTATGACTATGTGTACTTCATTTGAGTTTGTGCCTCCTCATGATCCTTCTTTGGGGAATGGTTACCATGGTCTTTACATGTGCGATAGAAGATCTAGAAGAGATTGATTCTGTTCTTTGTCACTTAACTAAATCTTGTTTTTGGCTGTAAATGACTACCTTTTGCTTGACCTTACCAGCGGTACTACTTTTTTCTCTGGTTCTGGTCAATGAAACGTAGTAAGGATTGCAGAAAATCTTCGAAAGGATTTGGGCTTGAAATTCATAATTTTTCTTTAATTTTCTTCTACAAGCCAAAACTTTTGGTGGCCAAATGGTATGGGCAAACTGCTTCTGATATCCTGGACACTCACTTCAAGAAGTTCCGGGGAAGGCCGCAACCGTTAGCACCAAGGCAAAAAAAGTCATGGTAACGCTTTCTTCATTTCTTTTAATTTGTACTTGATTTTTAGGGCAGAATACCGGCTTATAAGCGATGGTAAATAGGATTGCTTTGATATTAGGGCGGATTTGCTTATAGCCGATGCGTATGATATGGATTTTTTTTTGTATCTGCATTTGCATTGATTTGCTTATAATGAGGAGTTGGAGCTTTAAAACTAGCATAGGTTGCATTTGAAATTTAAGGCCAAACCAAAATTGCCAAAAATGGCCTTTCACGCCCAAATTGACCTGTGTTCTAGACGTTGTGTAAAACACTTAGAAAGCTTAGTGAGTAATTTAAGACATGATATGAGCTTTAAACTAGCAATAGGTTGGTTGTTGAATTTAGGCTCGAAAACCCAAAATGGCAAATGGCCTTTCACCTCCAAATTGAACTTGTCGTGTCTAGACGTTGTGTATACCAATCACTTAGAAAGCTTAAGTGAATAATTTAGACATGATGAGCTTAAAACTAACAATAGGTTGCGTCTGTTGATTTAGTCGAAAACCCCAAAAAGGCCAAAAATGGCTTCAACGCCCCAGAATTGAACTTGTGTTTCTAGACGTGTGTAATCCAACACTTAGAAAGCTAAGTTGATAATTTTACGACATGATTGAGCTAAAAACTATCAATAGGTTGCGTTTGTTGATTTAGGCTCGAAACGCCTCCATAATAAAGGCAAATGCCCTTTCACCCCCAATTGAAGTTGTCGTGTCTAGACGTGTGTAAAACTTAGAAAGATAAGATGATAATTAGAACATGATGGAGCTATAAAAACTATCAAGACAGGTTGGCGTTGTTGAATTTGGCTCGAAAACCCCAATGGCAAAAAGATGGCCTTTTCAGCTCAATTGACCTTGTCGTGTATAGACGTGTGTACCAACCTTAGAAAGCTAAGTGAAATATTTAAGCATGATTGAGCTTTAAAAACTGCAATAGGTGCGTTGTTGAATAGGCTCGAAAACCAAAAATATGGCAAAAATGACCTTTCAGCTCAATGACACTTGTCGTGTCTGAGTGTGTAACAACCTTAAGAAGCTTAGTTGAATAGATTTATTGATGTGCTTTAATAAAACTAACAAAAGGTTGCGTTTGTGATTAGGCTCGAAAACCCAAAAATGGCCAAAAATGGCCCTTTTCAGCTGCCCCAAATTTAACTGTCGTGTCTAGCAGTGTGTAACCAACACTTGAAAGCTTAAGAGTGATAATTTAAGACTGATTGAGCTTCAAAAACTAAAATAGGTTGCATTTATTTAATTTAGGCTCGAAAACCATAAAAATGGGGCCAGAAAATTGCATGTCATGAATGTCATTTTTTTTCATTTCAAATATTTCCAACTAACTCATATTGCAGGAAAAGTACTGATCAGAAAATTCTCCTCTGAGTCCAGGCATGGGTCACCGTCGGATCCAATGAAATTTCTTTGATCCAGTTGGTGGTTATCGAAAGGGGGAGGTTCTTGGGTTCGACAGACAGGAGCCTTCCTCTATTTAATGAGAGGCCGGCGTCGACCATCGATTCAGACGATTCAAGGCTATTTCATCGGTTTCCGCTAAGTATTACAAAATGTCTGAGGAACTTGACGAACAAAGGCACAGTTAGCTGAGATAGAGGCGGAGAGAGGGAGAAAGATCTAAGAGCGATGAGGGAGATTAACGGATGAAGGCGCAGATGGACGCTTTCTGAGGCAGTTCGGCGTCGCCTCCTGGTCCAGAACCTTTCCCGAGATCGACAGACGGTTTTGGCGCTTCTGGAGCTTTGTCGTAGTGGTTCCTTATTCAGTATTTGATTTGATTTGGATTTATTCATCGTACGTTATTTTACATTTACTAAAGAATTTAGAATATATTGCGTTAATGTCATTATGTACACGATTTATGTTTATTAAATTTTTTTTATATTACATAACGCATAAAAATAGGTTAACATCCACGATTAAAAGCAAAAAAGCACATTTAGCGACGGCAAATAGGTGCTAACTTCAATTTCATGCAATTTTTAGAGCTAAATTATTTAGCGCCGTTTGTCGGTCGGTATTGCATTTTTTTTTTGAGGGAAAATGAAATTAAGAACCGAAAGTGGTTCGTTAATTAGAGACCGTCGGTCGTAAATGTCAATTTGTTTTGGAGGGAAAATGAAATTAAGATGACGATCTGTGTGGTGCTAATTAGGACGATTTTCGTCGCTAATTTTCATCTTCCTCCAAAATTGGAGGTTCCTGAGTCTCTTAGTCGGTCGCTAATCGGTTTGCTTAAAATTTTAGCGCCGAAACTTCGGTCGCTAAAATTTTTTTTTTTGCGACTAAAAATTAGGACTGAAATCGGTCGCTAAATGGTGTTTAGCACCGAAAACGGTTGCTATGAACGGTCGCTCCGAAGCGTGTTTTTCTTGGTTTTGATGAGGTTGGTGTGATCCTTAGTGTGACAGTTCATAAAGCTAGTCCAAGGGATAAGTTGATACATCACATGTGGGAAAGGGTGCTGATTGAGAAATCTAGAAAGGACTCTATATAATCAAGTGTGAACTAAAGTAAAGAACAACAGGTCATGATAGCTCTGTAAGTCAGCTAGGATATTGGTAGTATGAGATTCTTGATGAATTGCATCATGTTCTATTATTGCTTATGTGATTGGTAGACTCAATAGGTAACTCATAATCCAGGAGGAACATTGGGACAGCTTTCGAATTAATGAGTATCTTATGGGTAATGTGGATTAGGGTTGAGTTCACAGGTTTTGTTCTTGAGGGACATTGCAATGCAAGTTGAGTACGACAGTGATGAAGTTGGTTTTTACTAGGTAGTGTCTTCACACTGGTAGTGTGGTCCTAAAGTGATCACAAACAGATGTATTGCTCAGATCATATGGTGGCAGAGTTCAGTGCATTGGTTTTGCAAAATGAGGCTGATATGGCGAGTTATATTTTTTCTGATATTCCGCTGTGGTGGTTGATGTCTCTTGATGATTCTTTGATGAACTGCACTGTTTTTGGACATTGTTATGTTGTTCGGCATAACAGAACTGATAGCCGAGTTATGTTGTTGACATGAAGGTGCATCTTTGTCATATGATTCAATTGTGGGGGTTGAGATTTCCAGTCCGCAATACAGCTGTGTTCACTGGCTGGATATGTGATGCTGAGAACTCCATTTGCATAATGGCGAGGAGTGACAATCAAGTTTGGGCATGAAATTGGAACACGTACATTGCGAAGGTGTGGTTCTTTGAGTTGTGAAGAACTCGCAGATTGTTTACAACAGGGTGTGTAGGAGTTGTCTTTTGAGACTCGTCCGAGATAGGGCCCGATCAACTTTGTAAGGTATTTTTATTATATATATACATTATATTATATATAATATATTATATATATATATATATATATATATAATATTAATATATATAAAATAGCTCTATTATTAACATGACGGGTCTTGACATGAGTTCATATGTGATGTGTTGTTGTTATCCTTGATTTCTGATGCGTGGTGGCATGTGTCTTAAAAGTGTGCGCCTATTTGCGTTGGACTGCGGTATTAACGTGGACAACGTGTGATCGATGTTATGGTGGATGTATTTTCTTAAGTGTGGGGCAGCCTATTGTGTAGACAACGTCCTCAACTGTGAACATTCCCATGCATGTAGTGAACAGATGTTAGGTGGATATATTTCTTAATATGGTGACAGCTAGTGGGGGTTGGAACTGGGGTCCTTTAACTGATGACACACGCCATTAGATCAAGTGGTGAGTGGTCGGAGGTTTCCTTAATGTGTGGGGGAGGTTGACTATGGGTCCTTAACTGTGACACACGCCACAGTTTTGTTTATATGGTGAGCTATGCTCTTTACAGGTATGGCAGCGCTAGCTGTGGTTGGGGTATTGATCCTTACTGTGATACATCAGATGTGTTATGAATCGATTTAAATAAATTTACATTGTATATTTTATGATATTTGTCAACTTTTATCCATATTAAACTCTTGAACTTATTGTTATATATTTGATATTACTCGTCCGGGTATGTTTGTGGTTATTTTTGTAGGTTGGCTAGGATTATTGGAGGTAAATAGAGATTGTTTGATGGTGATCAAAGATGACATTCAAGGTGTTTTAATGGAGTAAAAGCCTTCAAAATTATGCTCATCGCGATGTTCTCCGCATTGGTTGTGGGAATCACCTAGTTTGCCACAATAGGTTGCGGCACTTGATTTGAAGTATTTGATGTACAATGGAGCCTACTCCACACCTGGTTGCGGCCTTAGTACACATGCCACACCTGGTTGCGGGCCCTCATTCTTGATGTTACAAAACTCTTGTTTTCCATTTGCTCTCTTTAACTAAAATTAAATAGGATAGAATTAATATTTTTTAATTACAGTAATGTTTAGCCTATTTAACTTTAGATTTTAGTATATAGGGGAGTTAGGCTAAGTAGAAAAAGGGGGGAGGCCGGCATTACAGGAGAAACAAACCGAGCTCGAAATCATGCTGAATATGTATAGGTGCAATTCCTTCTTTATTTTCAATATTAAATTAGTTGATTTTATTTTATTTTATTTTTGTTTATTGGTTTTTGTTATTTATTTTCGAGTTCTAGATTTGTTCTTTTTAACTGTTTTGCGTAGATTAATAATCTACGGGTTAAGCTAACCCTAGTCATATTGATGTTTGATTTATTTACCCCATTCAATTACAATAGGTTTCGCTTATTGATTGTGCGTATGTCAAATACAGATTGGGATAATTAGTATTGTTATGATTCCATTGTCTATCACGACGTAGTTGGGTTTTGACGGATTTGATTATTTCAATTAAGAGACAAATGAAATTCCCACGGGAGGAGTAGAACGGATTGTTAGGAAGTTAGGGTATTGAGTTTATGTCTATTTGAATTCACGGAATAGCTTGAGTGCAAATTAGGGAAGCATAAATACTCGGGATGAGTTTATATGGTATTTATAGGGTACCGTTTCCTTTTGATCAGGGATTGATTGGGGGTGAATTTATCTTTACTTTATTCATACGAGTGGTAATACTAATCTAGCCTTTCTTTATTAGTTTATTTTTTATTAGTTGTATTATTGCAATCGTATCAGTTTTATTTTACTCGCATATTGTGTTCATAGCGCAGTAATTAATTTAACCTTTTTGTGGGACGACCCTCGACTTACCCTACTATAAGAGTTAGGAGGTTAGTTAGGTAATTATTATCTTTGTTAGGTCGCGACAGCGCTTTTCCAATTTGGCGCCGTTACGGGGAAGGTAACATTTATTCTTGGTTTGCTTTATTGTAATTGTTTGAGTTTGTCTATATTTATTTATTTTCCTTTATTTATGTGTCAAATTCTGTGCGATAATTCATTGTCATGGATTTCAAATCTTTTGATGGGGAGTATTATATGATTATTATATGGTGGTATGGTACAATTCTTTTGAATTAATCAATGTTCGAATTATGAGCATTTAATTATAATTCCCTAAATTTTTTCATGAATTCATATGGATTTCTATTTCCTATTGGTGAGTAAATTATGATCCTCCTCTCCATTTGATTTGCAATACAAATGTATGTCATGGTGATGTGTCTTCTAAGATTATTAGCCCCTCTCCCAAGTTGACTATCAAAGCGAATTATCATTGAATCAGAGTCATCTTGTAACATAGCTTACTTTTTTGACTATGAAGAGTCAAATGAGAAGATGAGCAAAGAGAGATCCAATTGTTGCAATTGTTGAGGACCAGAGAAAATTACAAGTGAGTAACTCTACAACAAGTGGTAATGATTTTTGATGTATGGTGATGATGATGGTTTTAAGATTGAATAGAGATTTGTCAAGTAGAGGAGACTATAGATTCTGAAGTTGAGAATCTGAATGACAGTGAAGGAGTATTGTTGAGATTGAAAGAGTCCATATGGAAGAATTTTATGAGATTGAAGTCGGGAAAGTTAGTGAGTCTTTGTGCTCAGGAGTTGGTTTGAGTCTCCCTCGACTTTCTCGGCAAATTGACCTTATTCCTTCTCTTTACCCTATATCTCCATCTTTTCTTCTCTCAGCACATTAATATGATGATATTTGTGACAAGGATTACTCATGTGGATGTGTCGTTGGTAAAATAAGTCTTTGTTATCCAATAGGTAAATAAGGTTTTTTATTATTGTTCTTCCATTTTTCTTTTCTTTGAGTCTAGAAGTTTTTTTTTTGTAAATTATTAGAGTATTGATTTTTTGGTATATTCTTTATTCTTTGATCTTATCTGTTATTTTTGTGAGATGCAGCAGATGCATGTGCAAGCTCAAGGCTTTGATGAGCTATTCCTATTAAAGCGATTGGGAAATTTACTAATATTTTTCTCTTTTTTTTCTTATTTCTACACATCTTTTGCATTGTAAGGTTACTCCACCACAATACCTATGGTACATCTTTCATTTCACTCTGTTTTTTTTTAATTTTATTTTTGGCTCATTAGGATTTTTTAGGAGAGCAACAACAGGACGAGGCTCACGATTGTTAGAACGCCGGCAATAGCTTGCGGGTGGTGCAATTCCATTCAATACCTCTACTGCCACATGTGTTATTCCTGCGAAGTTGAAAATAAGACTTCTCTGTTGCTCTTAGTTTTAGTTGGACGTCATATAGTGTAGAGCTGTTGCAATGATTTCCATCTGATTGTGGACGGTGATTTTCGAAAATAAAAAATGATTTCTGTCTTTCATGAGTTATCATCCCGAGCCTCTGACATAGAATAATCCTTCAGTGACATAAATCTGTATGCTGCACTATTCTCTGCATATCCCACAAACACTGCATTGAAGATTCTGAACTCAATTGT
>SNQN01002475.1:0-19340 GCA_008642245.1 Bassia scoparia | reverse complement strand
TTAATTCAAGAACCCTACCTTAAATCTGAATTAGGTTCAACCCAAGAGCCTTGAATCTGAATTAGGTTCGCTTCAACTTCAATCTAAGAACCTTGAAACTGAACTAGGTTCGATCATAGACTCAACCCTGGGAACTTTGATTCGAGTCTAGGCCCATTCAATTTCAAGTGGCTCGTAGGTCTAAGAGGTCCTTAATTCTGAAATAGGCCCATCTTAGGTTTGAATCTTTCTCGAGTCTAGCACCTTAAATCAGATTTAGGTCTAGCCCATTCAAGTCTACTTTCGAGTTCAGTTCCTTAAGTCCAGAACCTCAAGACTGAGTTAGGTTTGTTCTTAAGAGTTTTTCAAGTAGACCAATCTTTTGTTTCTGGGTTCTAAAGTGTAATTTCTTGATTTCAGCAAGATAGCAAAGACTCGCAACTTGTCTCTGGGGCCTAGAAGAGTAACAAGAAGCCAAACCCGACGCGCTCCTGATCACCAAACACTTCCATGGCAAACATCGAACAACAGCTTAACGCTATTCTAGAAAAGCTCGAGTCTGTGAATTCTCGCCTTGATGCCCAAGAAAAGAGCATTGGGGAGCTGAAAGAAAAGAGGACCCAGGAAAAACCTCTCGAGTCTGACGGGGAGGAAGAAGACGATGCTGAGACACCACTTCCTCCTCCGAAGACTGAGACGGAAAAAAGGGTGGAGCAACTAGAAGAGTTGGTCAAGAGAATGTCCGAAAATTCAGTTCAAGGGCCTCGTGTTGCTGATTATGAGATTAAGGGCCAGCTTCCTAAGAAGTTTGTCATCACTGATTTGCCCAAGTTCAAAGGAACTGAAGACCCAGAAGACCACCTCCGCACTTTCAATATCTCAATGGTCCTTAAAGGAATGAGCAAAGAGCTATTCACTTCGGTGTTCCTTATTACTTTGGACACCCATCCATCCAGGTGGTTCAAGACCCTGAATCAAGCCAAGCTCGATGATTGGGAATATATCAAACACGAGTTCCTAAAGCAGTACAGGTACAATTCCCAGCTTCCTGTTGGTCTCCGTGAACTAGAGGCCACCAAGCAAGGTGAGAGAGAAAATTTCTCTACTTTTCTTAATAGGTGGAGGGAGAAAGCCGCTCAAATGACCAATCGACCGAATGAGGAAGATCAAGTTCGCATGGTCATCAAGAACCTTCAGCCCAAGTATCGAGAGCCACTCAAGTTTCAACCCATTGATTCATTTACTGGGCTCTACAAGGTTGGCCTCCTAGTTGAGGAAGATGTTCAAGCCCAGAAGTCTAAGGGTAACGGTGGGGGCTTTAACAAGAAAGGTGGCTCCTCTTTTTCCAACACTGATCAAGTCAGCCACATTACCAATGACAACTCTTCTAACCATCCCGGCTCTTTCAACAACAGGCCTCGAGGACCACCAAGGACATTTTTTCCAATTGGTATGACTTATGAGCAGGCCTTTGATAGACTAACTGCAAAAGGTGCACTTGCTCCTATTGGACCCACTCCAGACCCTTCAGATGATAAGAAATCTAGGAATTGGAATCCCAATGCCTATTGCAAGTTCCACCAAGGAAGGGGTCACACAACTGAGAATTGCATCGTTTTGAAGCACAGGATTCAAGACATGGTTGAAGATGGTCGCCTCCCAGTTCCTCCAGCGGCGAAGGATAAGATCAACATCCAAACCAACCCACTTGCTAAACCATGAGTCACCCAAGGCGTGGGTTAATGATCCATGCGGCCTTCTTTAGATTGAGTCATCGAGTCCTAGTCCTAGCATTATATTCGTTTCAATTCACTGTCTTTTGAGTCTATGTAGTCTTTTGAAATAAGCCATGTATGTTTCAGTTTTCTTCATCAATAAAATGATTCATTTGTTTTGGCAATATTATTTTCTAATTCTATGCAAGTCTCAACACTCATTGGCCACAATTGGTTTAATCTAATGCTGATTCAATTATTTAATTTGAACAATGCCCAGAGAGGCCTTCTTTCACAGCTCCACAAAATGACCCCTCCCTTCCATTCCCTTTGTCACATCAAATCAAAAACCCTTGCAACCTTTTGAGCCACAAACACTATCAATTAGCCTATCTTTCTTTCATCACCCACATCTACCTAACCCTTTGGACCAAACGGTGCGTAGGAAAAGACACGTGCAAAAGAAAGAAAAAAAAAAGAATAAAATGGGCAAAAAGAAAAAGCAAAAATCAAAGTTCAATACAAAAGTCTTCACAAATGCAAATCAATCCAATGCAAATCCAAAGCTCAAAGCCCAGATCAAATAAAAAGCAAGAGTCTAAAAAGCACACTGCGCACCGTGGGTCACTTCGTAATCATCAAGCCTTTTTCAACCCTCAAACCACAGCCTCACATTACAACCACAAAAGCCCTCTCACACGAGGCATTGTCCAAATCATCAATCAGAACTACGGTGGTCTGATTCCGTAAGGATACGTAGGAAGCCTCTTCTCGAGGTTCGACCGCATCAGCATTAACATTAAATCATTTGAGGCCTTTTGAGTGCTTTGACTTGCTAAGAATTCGATAATGGTTTTGCCAAGTCTAGAACCTGACATAGACTCATGCTTGAACCTACATCATTGGCCAACCTCGTATCTAGCCACATCTTTGACCCTTAGCCACAAATTTGACCCTTTTTATTTCTAGAACCATAGCCCATTCTTTGGTCACCTTCAAGGACTCATTGACTCAATCCCAAAGAAGCAAAGCCACCTGACCTTTGGGTTAGTACATCTTGTTGGGGAACTCATCCATACAATCTATCCACCTTCCTATGTTGACTCTAAGCCGTAAACCACGTTGTCTCAAAGTCTCGCTGGGGGGCTCGTTGTCATCATGGCTCCTTAATTTCCAGTTGGGGGCTTCTTGTCTCCTAAGGCCCTATTACGTGTTCGAGTCTTTTGCTATCAAGTGGAAATCCTGAAAAGTCACTTTTGGACCCTGTCTCTTTCCAATCAAAGTCACTGTCTCGCCAATGTTAAGTCAAGTCACGTCCAAATGTCACCTTTCTCTAAGTCACTCTTCAAATGACACTCTTCAATTGGCACTCGGTACTAGGATTAGACTCTAGTATCGTCCTTTCATGTCTAGAACCAGACCTAGACTGGACTCTTTCAAATTCAAAGGCTCATTCAAATCATGTCTAGAATCAGACCTAGACAAGACACTTTCAAATCATGTCTAGAATCAGACCTAGACAAGACACTTTCAAATCATGTCTAGAATCAGACCTAGACAAGACACTTTCAAATCATGTCTAGAATCAGACCTAGACAAGACACTTTCAAATCATGTCTAGAATCAGACCTAGACAAGACACTTTCAAATCATGTCTAGAATCAGACCTAGACAAACACTTTCAAATCATGTCTAGAACCAGACCTAGACAAGACTCCTTCAAAGACTCTCTCAAATCATGTCTAGAACCAGACCTAGACAAGACTCCTTCAATGACTCTCTCAGAATCATGTCTAAAACCAGACCTAGACAAGACCCTTTCAAGTTCAATGACTCTTGCAAACTATGTCTAGAACAGACCTAGACAAGGCCCTTCCAAATTCAAAGACTCTTTCAAAATCAATGACTCTTGCCACTCTCCATATCAAGGTCACAAGTTACAAGTCAACATTGCATGCAAATTTCGCTAGACATAAAAACAGACCTATGTCGTCACCAAGGTAGTCCTTAATCCTGAATTAGGGCTATCATTTTCAAGTCAATGCTCATTTCTTCGGAAAGCATGGGACGCACCTGCATTTCTCCCAGTCAGCCGAACGGGGGAATAATCGCTCAAGGATTCAGACACATACAAGCACATCAAACCGCATGGGACACGGCTACAGGTAAAACTAACCTTTGTTTTGCAGGTACCGGCGAAAAAGGGTAACTCAGGGTCGCAGAACGTCTTGAGTTGCTCTCCGTCCCGAATCGAATACTTTGACTTTCGTCTTACGTGACTTACGTCTCTCCAGACTCAGTCAAAGTGGGGGCTTCTGTAGACACCTGAAAATGTGTCTCCCCAAATGAGTAATCCGTGATGAAACATACCGCGTCTCGCGTTTGTTTCGACTCAGAAAAGATGCTTTGAACTCACGAAAGTTGGAAATACGTGAGGTCGTACTCGGAACTATTGAGCAAAGGTCAAATACAAGGCAAAAATATTTTCTTTCGGTTTTCTCGATAAACTCAAAGGTTTTCAAACAAGTTACGCTGGCGATTCTCATGCTTTTTGTTTTCATCGTGTTCGTCACATTTTTCTGAATCCGCCAGTATTTTTAAATTATTTTTCTGATTTTTCTATGATTTTCTATGAATTTTGCAATGTTTAAATACGCAGAATACGCAGAAAATACATGAATAATTAGAAAATACTCCGGAAATACGTGGAACCTTCTAGAACATTCTAGAACTCCTTGCTTGGAGAGCAAGGGTGTCTAGGTGCGTCGAATCAAGGGAAATCACGAATAAAATCGGAGGAAATCAAAATATTTCGAGGTTTTTGGAAAATATATACGCAATCATCGAGCGTATATACGCAGATATGGAGCGTATATACGCTGAACAGGAGCGTATATACGCTCCATATGCTGCGTATATACGCTCAACCAAGCCATACGAAATTGCCAAAATTTGCATGGAGGATTGCAGCGTATATACGCTGAGGTTGAGCGTATATACGCTCCCCATGAGCGTATATACGCTCATCCTCAGCGTATATACGCAGGGTTTGCTTGCCTCGTTTTTGCCTCGTGCCTATAAATACTCCCTTGCCTTGCTCAGTCCGGGGAGGCTTCACAACTTCACACCTCCGAGACACACTTCACAGACACAAGTCCCAAGACACATCTATTCTCTCTCTCAAATATTCAAAACACATTCGTTTTCAATTCAAAGCATCGATTCTCTTTCGATTCAACAAGCGAAATAAGGGTATAAATCTGAGATTACTCACCAAAAACCTCTTTTTCACTCTTTTTTAATTCCTTTTGTCTCTCTTAATTTGATTAACCATTGTTATGAGTTTTAATTCAATTAAAACAATGTAGAAACTCACTTTTTAATCGTTTCATGTAAATATGTAGGATTTTCTTAATGTTTTCAATGTTTCCATGGTTTTTGGTTTTCATTCTTGTCACAATTCATTATTATACATATTGTTATTGTCAATACTAACGCGTTTGTTTGTCTCAATTAGCAATTCAATCGAAAGGCGATTCCTTTGAGTTTTATTCTAACGATTTGATTGTTTGCAGTGACAAGGTGAGAAGGGCGCACATATATATTATCATGCTTACTAACCTTTGTTTTCATGTCTTGTATATATATTCTATCACACTTGTATATATTGCTTAAACAAGACCGGAATTTAATCGCTTGTCACATTAAAGTCAGATAATCATGGACGACCGGTTTTCTAAGCACCTTGTTAATATTGACTAACAATCAAGTGATCGCCTTGTCCATTGTAGAAGTCTTGTTTGTACATAATAGCAACCCACCTAGTAATTAATGCGCTTTCAAAGTCAAATCAATAAGTTTTCTTGAATTCAATTGTTATGATTTATGGAACTACAATGAGACCGAGTAGAGGCCGCTACATGCGGGCGAATTGGGTTACAGATCTGATTCGTACCATGTCCCCGAACCCACACTTTGGTTACTGGACCTATTTGTGGGGCCACTAGTTTGGCACCAATGTTTCGGGCGTCCGTGAATAACCTATATAGGCACGGTGGCGATCCCCTCAATTCGACAACACACCCTAACGCATTCACATGCGGATTCCATGGCTCAATTCCATGACACTGAAGCTGAGGTCACGCCCCCCTAAGGCGGGGCGAAGCCCTACAAGGACGCTGAATCATAGCGGACACACCTTGGCCAGACAGCTCCACACTTTCAGACATCTCAAGTTCGGAGCATAACACTTCCACAGTTCATATGGATTAGCATTCAACCTTTTATGAGTCACCCTGTACATAATTAGCTGACAGTACTGCTTCACCCCCACATTTTATCTAGAGGACCAGAACTCAACAACATGAAATACATCAGTCTCTTGATCTTTCGATCCAACTGATCATGAACCTCTGCTTTGTAAATCAAGAACTTGAACTCAACATCATCATTAGACTGCAATAAGTAACCCAGTCATCGGTGAAATCAACGTAATATCTCAATATCACGATTGCTCTTCAAGTTTGATCTTTGAAATAATTAGATCATTGTGAACCAGTACTAGCACATCTAAAACTTGCTCAAACATAACCCTATATGGCTTTCTCACAAATTTTGACCCTGCATACACATCACACCTAACCAACATTGATCTGACAAATTAGGAAATAAGTTCATTATATCCAATTAATTGATATAACCCTCACATGTACCAAACAACCATGTCAGAAATAATCATATTCAATAAACATCAGCAGAAGAATCATAAATATTAATAAAAGATAATTTGGAAATACAATTCGAACCATAGAACTAGTAGGACTAGTATAACCCTTGCCTACTAATTCTCCATTGTCGAAAAGAACAAATTTATTTGCATCAAGGTCAATATTGACCTCACAATCAATAACAATCTGCAACAACAGCCTTGCAGTTCTTCTTATAAATAAATATATCAAACAGGAAAAATATAATAGTCATATACCAAGTACTGCGATAATTATTTAGCAATCGGCAAAAATAATTAAGCCAACTGCAAGAAATAACACAAACTTTAAATTGATAAATATAAAGCTTTAGAACATACAATGGCGGGCAACAATTGGTATTATAAACGAAGTACCAAAACAATATTATTTAAGCATAATAAATTCATAAAGAATTCAAAACATAAATAAAGAATTCTGATAATTCTAACACAAATTGATTAATTCAAAATTAACATAATTGAAAATATAATCTATATTAGCGTACATGTGATCCGCAACAAAGATGATCTAACAGTAATAACATATGCTTCTATAATTGTTAGGTAAAAATAGTATATAGGTAAAATCAACAAAAGAATCAAGAATAATAATAACAAAGAGTTGAACGAATTTACCAATTTGTTTGTGTCGTGGTATGGAAGCCATGCCTTTAAAGCATATCTCCGCCAACCCAGCGGTAGTGTCAATACTTACGTCCACCCAAGGTTATACACAACGCCACGCCACCAAGATCGTACACTCGAATGATGGATGGTTGTCCTCAAGAATTGTCAATCCCTCCTCTAAGGTGTTTCTAGTGATTTTTCTGTATGTATTACTGTCTCTGATGTTGAGCATAAGTCAAATTAATATTACTCCAAGAGAGAAGCCTAGTATTATAAAAATATTATTCCAATGTGGGACAAAGCTTATTATTATTATAATATATATATACTATATTATATATATTATTATACGGATATAATATATATATAACTCATATAATTAATTATATATATATATATATTATTATGTATATCTATATATATATATATATATATATATATTTATAGAATATATAACTCATAAGGAAACCCCTTTGTCCAACTACCAATGTGGGACAAACGTATATATATAACATCCAATTAAAAAATGACGTCTGTCACACAACCAATGTGTCAGAGACAAGAAAACCAATCCAAAAAGACTTACCTTATTCCACCCGAAAATGGTACTATTAGGATTATGTACTCCTTACATCCCTCCCCACTCAGACATGTAACCTGGTACTAGAGTAATTGACAATAAAGTCAAGAGCCTTGATGTTAGTGTCCATTGGATTGAACTAATCACGATCTGCCAAAGATGGTATGTGTTCTCTTCTAAGCATGAATGTGAGCCATAGTACTTTGGAACCTTTCATACCAAAGAGAAGGAACCCGACAACACACCCATCGCTGTAAATCGAACTTCGAGGAAAATCCTGCTGGGCCTTCAGTTTAACGTATGCAAACCCCCACACCTGAGGCTCAACCAGCTTGGGCTAGTGAGGATCATTGAAGTATTATCACACCTGTCAAAAGAATAGGAGTTGCCAAAGCTCCCAGACTCACAGAGGTGTCTAAGACATAGAATCAATGATTCAACCTCATCATCAATTCTGATGGTGTTCAACATTAAGGCTAAGTCCAATCCTCCCACAAAGCTGTATCCAACATTATGAGCTCAAGCTACCTTATCCACATTAAGATAACACATTCTGGTGTATCACAACGTTAAGGATCAATTGACCCAACCACAAAACTTAGTTCTGTCATACTTTTAAGAGCATAAACTCACTCATATAAACAAACTCGTGGCGATGTGTCATAGTAAGGCATAGTCAAGCTCCCAAGCGTGACTGATGCTCACACATTAAGGAAACTGCCACCCACTCACCACTGCAGTATGGTGTGTGTCGAAGTTTAAGGACGCAGGTCCTAACCGCCCACTAGAGCTGTCGAACATAAATAAGTGAAAACACTCATCCACCAATTACATCTGAATTAACCAGACATCGTGGCGTGTCACAGTTAAGGACTGCAGTCAACCCAACTAGCTGTGCACCACTATTAAGGAAATACATCCACCATTACATCGATTCAACATGTGCGTGTCACACAGTTAAGGACCGCTAGTTCACACACACTAGGCATGTCACCTTTAAGGAAATTAAATTCCATCCTAAATTTAAATACGATTCACTGGCGTGTGACCCTTCCTTTTCTGTTGTTTGCAGCGCATTTCCCGGGCCGAGCCGGAATCTGTGTATTAAAAGAAGCAGGCAAAGCCAAAGGCTGCATATCCCAATAGGCCAGCCGAGCGGAACGAGGAAGAAAGGCCCGTAAAATCATTACCACAGCGGTTCGAAAAGCTGTGTTCTCCCTCGTTCGAAGAAAGATCTTCGTACAAATACCGGACTTTGCCTTTTTTTTCCTTTTTTAGGATTTCTCATTATCCAACCACAACTAGGCTGAGCCAAACTTGTACACATTTATCTTGATTCCTTTGATATTGAAAATAACTCTTTGCTCTTTGCCTCACTTCCTTTGTCTGGATAGGGATTAGATCATTATATAATTAGCTTTTTTTATTATTGTCGAATATTTAGGATTAATATTTAGTTAGATTTATTTTTCTTATTTTTGGAAAATCGAAGTAGTTTAGATAGAATTAGTTGTTAGGATATTTTGTTAGGATATTTTCTGATTTGTTAATGTAAATATCTAGATTTCGGTTAGGGTGTAGTTTTTACTAGAATATTATTAGGGTTTATTTGTCGGTCTATAATAGTTAGTGATAATTGTTGGAAGATTATAATTTCTTTTCCATAAATATCTTAGTTAATTTAGATAATTATTTTGTATTAATTAATAGAGTTTCATTTTTTAATGAAAAATTCAGTTTATTTCTGGTCAAAAATTCCTCTTTGTTAATTCAGGAGAAAACCTGTGAGTTGGTTGTGGTTGTGTCCGGAACTTCACTTGATTAGTACATTGTCGTGTTGCTTCTTGGAGGCTTGGTTCCACTTGTGAGTTTTAGTTTCTCTTTTTCAAATTTCTGTGGTGTTTGTGTCCGGGAGTTTTTTGGATAAGTTATTTTTGTTCGTTTTTATCCTCATCCTTTGGGAAATATCCTTCTATTCGTGCTTTATTGTGGTATTTCATGGGTATTTAAAGTGGCATATTCGCTTAATAAATCCACATCAAATTGGTATCAAGAGCAACTATTTCGATTTGTAGTGGGTCGTTGTTCCTTTTCGTATAGGGTTATTCGATTTCAACTTTGTAGATTTTTTGGTATTGAAAATTTCAGTATTTTGCGCAATTTTGCAAGTTTGTTACTTCACTCGGTCTCTTAGCTTTACAGGTGATTCTTTTTTAGAATTTGATAACGGTTTTTTGTTAGTTTTTCTACGCTGTGAATTTGGAGAATTCTTAAGATCGTTTGCTATTTGGTTATCTCACTATCGTTTTACAAATGGTTCAGATCGAAACAGTTTTGTGCAGTTCTGATGGTAAAAAAATTTATGTGGAATTATTGGCTTTGAATTTTCACACGATATTTTGGTTCGGAGTGTGCAAAAGACATATAGGGAGAACGTTGACTCTGTACAAAATTCAAGCTTAAAGAGTAATAGGATTTGGATTCAAAGTTTTAGTTCGACAAAACAAATGGCTTTGGGAGCGCAAACAAAATTTTGGTTATATCCTTTATGAGTTTTTGCTAGGGTTTTGAGTTTCTGCAAGATTATGGGACAAAATTATGGGATAGAAATGTCAACTCTATGATATCTACTAGATTTATGGAAGCTTAACCTAATAAGGTTCAATATTGAATTGGCAGGATTAATAAAATATGGTGTCTAATGCAGGAATAGGATCATAGATTCCAACAGTATTGTCCAACAAATAACTTATGCACTTGGAAAAGGATAATCAGAACTGAAGAAATTGACAATTTGAAAATCTTGGATAGATCTCAAGTCCTTTATCATCTTCAAGAATTTAACCTCATGCTAGGAATAGAAAACAATGTTCCATCATCTCATAGTGGAGGGAAAATACAAGATATTAGATGTGTTGATCAAGAAAGTGCCCAAGATATGAGTAAGGTTGAAACTTTGGCATCCACAAATAGTCTATCTTTGAGTATTGATGTGCCAATGAGCTTGTACCAGAAGAATCGATTGTTCATAATATTTGTACCATGAAAGAAAAGGTTAGTACCATCATCACTGCAGTCAAAACCGAATTGGAAGAACCTACTACAAAGCAATATTCTATTCCTTTCGCACAAAAGGTGGATCTACGAATTCGAGTCTTTGAAAAATGGGAAAATCTTTTAAAAGGTAAGCAAGATGGTCCGCTGACTTATATTTGGAAGTCTCCACTTCACAACTACAACTCGTCTATAGATAATATTGTAGAAGCTTATGTTCGAGAACCTATAATTCGACGACACGCTACTAAAGAATGTCGCATATGGATGGTTGCATGGCTTGCTTGCTACACCAAAACTTGGGACAAGTTTTGTTTTCAAAAAGGGGAGAATGATCTGGATAGGGATTAGATCATTATTATTAGCTTTATTTTATTATTATTGTCGAATATTTGTTAGGATTAATTATTTTAGTTAGATTTATTTTTCTTATTTTTGGAAAATTCGAATTAGTTTAGATTAGATTAGTTTGTTAGGATATTTGTTAGTTAGGATATTTTTCTGATTTGTTAGGATAAATATCTAGATTTCGGTTAGGGTTAGTTTTAACTAGATATTATTAGGTTATTTTAGGATATAATTAGTTAGGATAATTTCTGGATAAGATTTATATCTTTCCATAAATATCTTAGTTAGTTTTAGATATTATTTTGTATTATAAATAGGTTCGAATTTTTTAATGAAAATTCAGTTTATTCTGGTCAAAAAATTCCTCTTTGTTAATTCAGAGAAAACCTTGTGAGTTTTGTGGTTGGTCCGGAAATTCACTTGATAGCTACATTGTCAGTTGCTTCTTTGGAGCTGGTTCCACTTTGTGAGTTAAGATCCTTCAAATTCTGTGGTTGGTCCGGGAGTTTGAAGTTATTTTCGTTCGTTTTATTCCCATCCTTTGGGAAATATCTTCTATTCGTGCTTTATTCGTGGTATTCAAGGGATTTGTGAGCATATCGCTTAAATCCACATCATGGGTGTCCAAAGTAAGGGAACACCGAAGCGAATAACTCATTGCTCATTCCTTTAAGGACCATTGAGATATTGAAAGTGCGGAGGTGGTCTTCTGGGTCTTCAGTTCCCTTGAACTTGGGCAAATCAGTGATGACAAACTTCTTAGGAAGCTGGCCCTTAATCTCATAATCAGCAACACGAGGCCCTTGAACTGAATTTTCGGACATTCTCTTGACCAACTCTTCTAGTTGCTCCACCCTTTTTTCCGTCTCAGTCTTCGGAGGAGGGAGTGGTGTCTCAGCATCGTCTTCTTCCTCCTCGTCAGACTCGAGAGGTTTTTCCTGGGTCTTCTTTTCTTTCATTTCCCCAATGCTTTTCTCTTGGGCATCGAGGCGAGAATTCACAGACTCGAGCTTTTCTAGAATTACATTAAGTTGTTGTTCGATGTTTGCCATGGAAACGTCTTGGTGATCAGGAGCGCGTTGGGTTTGGCTTCTTGTTACTCTTCTAGGCCCCAGAGACAAGTTGCGAGTCTTTGCTATCTTGCTGAAATCAAGAAATTACACTTTAGAACCCGGAAACAAAAAATTGGTCTACTTGAAAACTCTTAAGAACGAACCTAACTCAGTTTTAAGGTTCTGGACTTAAGGAACTGAACTCGAAAGTGGGCTAGACCTGAATCTAATTTAAGGTGCTAGACTCGAGAAAGATTCAAACCTAAGATGGGCCTATTTCAGAATTAAGGACCTCTTAGACCTACGAGCCACTTGAAATTAAATGGGCCTAGCCTTGAATCAAAGTTCCTAGGGTTGAGTCTATGATCGAACCTAGTTCAGTTTTAAGGTTCTTAGATTGAAGTTGAAGCGAACTTAATTCAGATTCAAGGCTCTTGGGTTGAACCTAATTCAGATTTAAGGTAGGGTTCTTGAATTAAGAATTGAATTGAACCTAATTCAGATTTAAGGTCCTTGAATTAAGATTGAATTGAACCTAATTTAGGTTTAAGGTTCAAAAGGTCGAATCTAAGTCAGATTTAAGATTCTTGGATTGGGATCGAATTGAGTTTGAAATTGAATTGGATTGGAATGGGCCTAATGGATCATCGAACTTCATGTCTTGAACCATGGATTAAGGGACTGGGCTTAGTTGGTGGTTAAGAATTTGGACTGAATGAAGAATCACAAGTTAACAAGCACATTGATTGACACACAAGCCCAATTTTATTCACCTAAGGTAAGGATCTAAGTGAGCTATAAGTCGGCTTGGTTAAGTCTGATAGTGTACCATGCCTAAGAGTAGAGCTGGGTCCAATTTCACCACCACAACATTGGTGATGTATGGCCGAGATACCCCTTATATACACGCATCCAGTAACACGTGCATACGCGGCATGGGCGGGATAGGACTTACCTTAGCCATGTGATCCATTAACCACATGCAACCAAGGTAAATCCCCCCTTAAGGTGATCTCGAGCATAGAACATGCCCATATTGAGACCAAGGTGCCTAAGACATGACCCTATTCGAAGGGTCGCAAGCAAAAATTCAATTAGTTATGAATATGGAACTACGAGACTTTCAAGTCTGTCCACTCACCAAATGGTGATTATCCCCAGTGAAGTCGCCAAAAACTGTAGGGCTTCGCCCCGCCTTAGGGGTTGACCTCAGCTTCAGTGTCATGGAATTGAGCCATGGAATCCGCATGTGAATGCGTTGGGGTGTGTTGTCGAATTGAGGGGATCGCCACCATGCCTGTATAGGTTATTCACGGACGCCCGAAACATTGGTGCCAAACTAGTGGCCCCACAAATAGGTCCAGTAACCAAAGTGTGGGTTCGGGGACATGGTACGGATTGAATCAGTAACCCAATCCGCCCGCATGTAGCGGCCTCTACTCGGTCTCATTGTAGTTCCATGAGTCATAACAATTGAATTCAAGAAAACTTATCGATTTGATCTTGAAAGCGCACTAACCTAATATTACTAGGTGGGTTGCTATTATGTACAAACAATGACTTCTACCATGGATAAGGCGATCACTTGATTGTTAGTCAATATTAACAAGGTGCTTAGAAAATCGGTCGTCCATGATTATCTGACTTTAATGTGATACGCATAATTTCCGGTCTTGTTTAAGCAATATATACAAGTGTGATAGAATATGTACAAACGAAACATGAAAACAAAGGTTAGTAAGCATAATAATGTATATGTATATCCTTCTCACCTTGTCTCTGCAAATACACAAATCGTTAAAGTAAAAACTAAAAAGAGACGTCCTTTGATCGAATTGCTAATCAAGACAAAGAAACATGTTAGTATTGACAATAACGATATGCATAATGACAAATTATGACAAGATGATGATAAACGAATTTGAAAACGTTAATGACAATCCTACATATTTACATGAGATGATTCAAGAGTTGGTTTCTACATTGTGTTAATTGAATTGAAACTCGCAATAATAATTAGTCAAATTAGAAGTGACAAAAGGAATTAAGAAGAGTCAAAAAAGATGTTTTAGGTGAGTAATCTCAGAGTTATACCTTGATTTCGCTCGTTGAATCGAAACAGAATCGATGCTTAGAACTCAAGAACGTATGTATTTAGAGTGTGTGAGAGAGTGTATGAGAGAATGAATTCGCAAGTTAGGGACGGGGAAGATAGAATAGACGTGTCGAAATGAGCAAAGGCAGGCACGTATTTATAGGCACGAGAGGCACGAGGAGGGGAAAAAACCCTGCGTATATACGCAGGAGGGCTGCGTATATACGCAGGAGGGCTGCGTATATACGCAGGGAGCTGCGTATATACGCAGGGTTTGCGTATATATGCAGGCCTCTGCGTATATACGCAAGCCTCTGCGTATATATTTGAAGAGTGCAATGAAAAGTGGAAATTATGGAGATCACCAATATAAATTAATTTAAAAAATCCTAAAAATAGAAAATAATTAAGAAAATATTTTTGCCCCCTTTATTTGTCCTTTTCTCAATAGTTCAATGCCCCTTTCGTCAACTAAGAACCCCAGAAACTTGCCCGCTGTGACACCAAATATGCATTTCTTTGGGTTTAGCTTCATTTGAAAATGCCGAAGTGTCTCGAAGGTTTCCTTGAAGTCGGATGGGTGATCACCGAGGAGCTTGCTTTTGATGATCATATCATCGATGTATGCTTCGACGTTCCTGCCTAGTTGCTTAAAGAACACCGCATTTACAAACCTCTAAAAGGTGGTAGGGGCATTCCTCAATCCAAAAGGCATCACCTTGTAACAATACAATCTGTTGTCTGTCACGAAGGCAGTCTTATCTTGATCCTCTAGCTTCATAGGTATTTGATGGAACCTGGAGAAAGCATCGACAAAGCTCATGAGTTGGTGACCAGCAGTTGCATCGACTAAGTTATCAATTTTTGGCAAAGGGAACGGATCCTTAGGGCAGGCTTTGTTCAGATCAGTGTAATCAACGCACATCCTCCATGTGCCGTTGGGTTTGGGGACCAGTACTACATTTGTCACCCATTCTGGGTATTGGCATTCTCGGATAACACCGACATCCAACAACTTTTTGACTTCCTCGTCTGCAACTTTGCTTCGGACTGGCCCTAGGTTCCTTTTCTTCTGCTTCACTGGTCTTTCCAAAGGATCTACTTGTAAGAAATGTTGGGATATCGACGGGTCGATTCCCGGCATCTCATCGACCGTGAATGCAAACACATCTTGGAACTCTGTTAGCAGTTTCTTAATCTCCTGGCTAAGTGCAGGGTCAATCGCTCATCCCACCTTGACGGTTCTCTCTGGCCTGGATTGGTCAAGGATATAATCTTCAGGCGCATCGACTGGTTCGGGCTTTGAAGCCGCCTGATAAAGTCCATGTACCACTATCATTTCCTGATGCAATCCATAAACCAACATCACTTCACCTGATCTCCTCTTCTTTTGGGCGGGTGGATGATCACCGATCTCTTTTTTTTTCTTCCCCCCCCCCCCCAGCGAGGGGCTTGAGTGTGATCAAGTAGCATTCTCTAGCCGCTTGCTGATCTCCCCGGATAGATCCAATGGTCTTCTTATCATCATAGACAAACTTTAGGAGCATCAGGTGAGTAAGCACCACCGCCTTTACTTGGTTGAGAGTTGGCGCAATATAATGTTGTAAGCGGACAAACCTTTGACCACTAGAAATTTCACCTTCACATGCTTACATTCGGACTTGCTCCCGAGTCTTACAGGCAGTGTCACAATGCCCACAGGGTGAATAACCTCTCCACCAAAGCCAACAATCGGGTGGGTGGCCTTGACTAGATCATCATCATTATATTTTAGCTTCAGAAGGCAATCTCAGCTGATTATATCAGACGAACTGCCTGTGTCTATAAGGATTCAACGCACAATCATGTTTGCTACCTTCATTTCTACCACTAGCGGGTCATCATGTGGTAGACGAACAGAACCTATGTCTTTTTCACATATAAGAACTTCTGAGAACTCGTCCTTCTCATGGACGGGGGATTCTTCGGAGAACTTCAAGCTTCTCAAATAATCTTTACTTCCACGGATGGTTGGGCCCCCGGCCGCCAGTCTTCCCGAGATCATATGACAGACTTCCGTATCTATCTCGGCTCCCTCTTCCTTGGGCGAATCATCCCCTTTTGGTGTCTTCAGCTGTCGCTTGATCAGGCTGTCGGGAATCTTTCCCTCGGCTGCCAAAGCTTCCAATCGCCTTCTCAACACATGACAATCATTGGTATAGTGACCAATATCCTGATGGAACTTACAATATTTGTTTTTGTCTCGAAACTTCTTTTCGGCCTTCATAGGTGGAGGATCCTCTATGCCGACTTTATCCTTCATGTCCTTGTAGACTAGGAAGAGATCCTTTGTGTATTCGTATCTAGGACCATCGTCCTCTCTCTTCCTCTTTTTATCCTTATACCCTTGTCGGCTATTTTCCACAGCCTAGGTGTCATTCTTCTTACGTTAACCTCCACCTTTCTCTTGATTAGCCTTATGAGAGTTTCCGCCTGACCCTCTGACGGATTGATTTTGGTTGTTCTTGCTCTTTCGAGAAGCTGAACAGACTTCCTCAGCTCGAATGTAGTTCTCGGCTTCCCGAAGTGCACTCTTCAAATCATTGCAATTTTTCTGGGCCATCTCAAACTTGAACCCACAATCCTCGTGCAACCCACGAAAGAAAAAGTCATAGACAATGTGCTGATCTAGACCCGAAATCTGAAGAGCTTCATTGTTGAATCTCTTAACATAGCTTCGAAGTGATTCGCCACTCCCCTGTTGGATCCTGGCTAAATGCATGCTACACTTCTTCTATTGCCTGTTAGCCATGAAATGGTGGGAAAACAACATAGACAATTCTGTGAAATTGTTGATCGATCTGGAAGGGAGACCATTGAACCATTTCTGGGCAACGCCCGAGAGGGTGGCTGGGAAATATCGACACCAGGTGGCGTCAACAGCCGCGGTAGTGAGCATCAAGTGCTTGTATAAGGCTAAGTGATCGTCTGGATCAGGCTTCCCGTCATATGGGGTGATGGTCGGAAACTTGACCTTCATTTTCGGAGCCAATGTGATAGTTGGGGAGAGTGGAGAGTGTTGAGAGATGGTTAAGGCTCGTAGCCTCTCGGCTAGAGCCGGATGGTGACTTGTTGGGGCAGGATTATAATCCTCAGGAGGATATCCCCCTAGATGCGGGGCAGTAGGGTTATAGTCTGCGGGTGCATATCCCGATGACAGTGGGTTGCCCCCGATATCATAACACTGTTTGCTTGCCCCCAGATGAGCTTGGTAAAACTTGAGCAGAACTAGATCTTGAATTGGAGGGTTCGGACTTGCTGCCTAGAAGGCGGAGAAAGTAGGGTCTGGCATGACTGGGGTGGAACCGGACCTAGAATGGGCGGGGCGAATAGTGTTCGCTCGGGCCTGCTTYTTCGCCTCCAATAGGTATCGTACATCCATCTTTGATGCATTCGACTTTTTTGCTTCAATGATATGCCGCGCATCCTCATTGCGAGGAGAGATCGGCCCAGAATGTGATTCATCTGAACCCGAGTGTTCAGACTTGGCTCTCTTGCTTGATCTCTTAGGGCGAGGAGTTCGATAGTACGGTCTTGAAGTAGACGGCCGATGAGCCATAGCTCTTGTGAAAGGTTGTACCTTCTCCCCAATTGGGGGTTTGTTGTTAGGATTAGGATTTTTTTACCTTCGTTGTTTGGAGCTGAGGGACGGGAGGAGTTTTGGCAGAGTCCGCCAGGGTATTCTCCTTCCATCTGGCCAACTCAATTTGAGCCAACTGAATTTGAGTCTGCGAGGATTGCGTTTCTTGTAGCTGTTGAACAGTCTTGCTTAGAGTCTTGACCATGTCGAGCAGTTTCCGTTGAGTAGACAGATGAGAGTCGTATTCTTGTTGGGTGACATAGCCCTTTTGAGGCTTCGTCTCAGCCTGCTGATCTCCACTCTCGCCCACCTCATCGACAACTGGCGGTGGAACTGCTTCTTCATCATCGTCTCGTCCAAAGAGCCGATATCATGTTTCCTCAATTGTAGGATCTTTACTCGCCATGACTAGACACCTCCTCACAGACGACGCCAAATGATGTTACAAGCGTAAGGTGGAGAATTACCTAGATGATTGGAGGGGTTTGAATAGGCTCTCCCTAGCCACGTGAGATGAAGTCAAGTGAACCGCGGACAGACTTGGACTGACGAAGTGACGAGTGTGTGGTCGTTTTGTGACTCTGTGCTGCCTGCTGACGAGATATGCCTCGACCGTGGTGCAAATCCTACGCCGACCTGAAACCAAGAAGATAATCTTACGATTATCCTCCCTCCGATGCCTAAGTCAGTAATTGAAAGAGGAGAGGTAAAAATGAAATAACTGAGGGCAATAGGGTACTCCCTTTTTGCATTGGAACAGGAGATGGGTGGTTGAAATGACTAAAGTGTAATAACTGATGGGTAATCAATGAATAGTGGATTGTCTGGTTGGGGGTATTTATACTGCTCCAGGAAATAAGCATCCTCCAACCAGTTAGTGCCACGTGGCATTAGATCACTGGTTAATACACAGTGGGCTGGCCTTTAGGGAACCTAGAAGGAGCCTATTGGCCTGCAGAACGTCTTTTTGGGTTCCCCTTTTTGCCGCATAATAATTACGGTAATAATTGGCAATTAATAAAGACTGAGCTGGATATTGGACACGTGTCCTTCTTAACAAAGAACCATGTGATAGTATAAGTAGAAGATGTATCTCCATAATCAAGCCAGCTGGGCATATTATAAGGTTGCCTAGTCACACTTTTAAGGACACATGGCAACCATCAAGGATGCCACATCAGTTTCCATGAGTTGGCTAGCTTCTATAGGCAATTTATTGATAATTTATCAACAATCATGAAACCAATTACTGCATTAATTAACCAAGAAGAGGGGGGAGAAATTCGAATGGACTCCTAGGGCATAATTGTAGACACCCAAAAATGTCTCCCCAAGTGAGTAATCAATGATGAAGTATACCACATGTCGCAATTAATTCGAACTCGAAAAACGCAATTGAACTCGTAATGAAGCTCGAAATATGTGAAGTCAAGTCACACTCGAAATTATGAGTCAAAGGTCAAATACGAGGCAAAAATATTTTCTTTCGGTTTTCTCGATAATCTCAAAGGTTTTCAAACAAGT
>SNQN01002474.1:53779-73795 GCA_008642245.1 Bassia scoparia | reverse complement strand
GATTAATAAACATGCTCGGCTTCCCAGACTTATTTCTAGTGTTCTGATAAGATACTTTCTGGCTCAATGCAATAGAGTTAGTAACTTATTTACATCTCTTTTGATCTGAGTTATTAAGGAGCTTTACACGTATAGCTTTCTCATAAGGTCTAAAAAATGTATGAATGTATATCGTGCATCAATGAGATAATGATATCTGTTGTTTTAATGTGAATTTATTTCTACGAGACCTCTCTCCTTTTTTTCCTCAACACTACTTAAAAAAATTCAATAAGTTCAATAGATGAGTAAATATAGAAAGTTAGAGACCGGCAACCCCTAGTTTTTGTGTGTGGTCTACAATTAGGAGTATTGATAGTTATTTGACTCTTTTTGTGTCGCAGTGCTGAATTTTCGATACAGATCTGCTATTCGTAACCATTGGCATGACTCCGATAATGAATTACACATCTATACGTGGTTTTCTCTATAGTAGAGACGATAAGGTGGTGGCCAATCTGTTTTGGAAAAAATAAAAGGTCATTATCAGGTATAGCTGTAGGCGTGGATGTTAGGCAATAGTGTCTATAGGGCAACGATCGGCGACTGTCGCCACTTTATTCGTGGCACTCTTACAACCACAATACTCCTCCGCACTCCAACCATACAATCTCTTTGACAATTTAAATTTCTACAGGCACTATCATCGTTTGTGATCAGGAATCCTCAGGATGTGCCTCAGCATACAAGACAAATGTAATACTGTGCGAGTGTAGTAGGCCTGTTGAACTGTCGATCTGGATCAATTATTTTTCAGAGCCGACAGTTTCGATTTAGGTGATCGAAGACTGAAGAGGAGACTTGAACTGAACCTGTAGGCAACCATCGTCGAGAATGAATTTACACTAATTGACATCAGAACAAATCTTTCAATGACACACCTTACTTAATGAGGTAATAAGACGATAAGTCGTTTTTCTGGGCAAGTCTATGTAGTTCTCATTATAGATATCATTTCACATGATTTCTCTAATTCTATGCACGAATCTCATCTCTGATTTGGGTTGACCATAATATTCGAGGATAATAAGTTTGGGGTACCAATTTTTTGGAGTTACCGACGGAGTATTTCATGAGTTACCTAGACAATTGGTGGGTTGTTTTAGTGATGAATCTTGATATATTCGAGGATAAGGAGAAAATGTTGTAATTTGAGGATTGTCTAGAACACTCTGAGTTAAATCGGTTGCCATTTTCCAATGCCAAGGTATGATTGGAGAAAGCTTGTCCTTGGGTCATTTACATTTCTAGGGAAACCTATTTTTGTTGGAATCTGCAAAAGGTTAGGAGTTAGTTGAGTGCCCCATGCTAAGAAGCGACTGTTGTCGATGTTTTTATGTATCTGGGGTCATTGACTAACATTAGGAGGTTTTGTTAAGGACTTCTCTCAAACTAGCAAGACTAATAACCTGTGAATAAAAGGAGACCAAATTAGAGTGGAATAAACAGTGTGTGTCAGCTTTGAAAACCTTAAAAATCTGTGACAACCGCACTCAGTACTAGCATTGCCCGATGGCATGAAAGTTGCGTTGTATACTTAGGCATCAACAAACTTAAGTTATGTTGCGACAAAATATAAGGTCATAGAAGGTGGATATGAAGAGTTGGTAACTAATGTCAATTGAGACATCACACTTGATGTATTGCGGATTTTTGAAATAATATTAAGGAACAAGTACGAAATTGAGACAATTGGTGTTTGGATAGGTATTACAAAGTTATGAGGATGACGCTTGATATTTAAGGGTAGTAATATGTTTTATGAAAATTGTGGTGATTGGAGACAATGACTCTGGAGGAGATAAATGGTACAAAAAAATTTAAAGGAATTATATTAGTGGCCGAACATGTAAAGTATGTGCCGAGTTCGTTTTCAAAAGGTTTAGGCATAGGAGCGATGGGAGTGAGATTCAATTCCGCTGGACTTGATATGAAGTTTACCCAGACTAATAGAAGAATAGGACGATTTGAGTCATTGTTGGTTGTATACTAAGCCGGCAATACGGTATCAATAAAGGAAACTGAAAAAGTATCTGAGTTTTGTGGGTGATTTTGGTTTGTTTGGGTGAGTTACGGGGACGTAATCTTTTCTTTAAGGGGGTAGAATGCGAAATAGAATTTCGCGCTTTTTGCCCCGTTTTACTTACTATTGCGTCAATTTTGGCCTGTTAGTGCCATTTTGTCAAATATAACTTTAAGTTGCTTGACTCGCCTAGTAGGCCATGATTTGGTTTAGTACACATAACTATGTAATGTGTGGAAATGGTGTCAGTGTGGGCATGGAGAATCATTTTCAGTAATACAATAGTTTTACAGCAATATCAATACCTTTTTCTATTGAATTCTAACTAGATTAGCCCGTGAATGCCGGTTTTGAACAGACGAAATTTGATTAAATTAAATTTTTGTTGAGAGTATGATAAAAAAAAACAATTTGGACTACATAGTAGAAATAAGAAAAATTATGTAATCCCGTAAATTTCCGGATATTTATAATTATATTTTTCTTATAAATATAAACAATTATTTTATAAAACTCATGAATATCGAATTTACGCTCTCACATAAATTACCATTTAATATATATAATCATATATGTTTCCTGATTGTGAGAACTATATTTAATGAGCTATCTTTTTTATGTCTGAGATTTGTGATTGTATCCAATATTGCTTTAATCAAAACATAATAGGAATAAGATAAATTAATTTTGATATAAAGACATCACTCACTTAATGCCGCTAATATATACCCTAGGTATAATTGTTATCAGTTAAATGGGTTATTTTATAACTATTTCACGCTTAAGATACACTTTAAGTTAATTTAACACTCTGCAATAGCTAATTTAGACTCACACAGTTGGTTGACTGTTATCAAAAAACTATAAACCAAGAATAATTTCTGTCACAATATAGGTACGCAGAAAGACAACTGTTAGGTGTTGCGGCTAATGTTTTATTTAATGATTTAAGTTTTTTTTTGCTAATTAATTAAGTCATACTGTAATTATAACATTTTCATTTTTAATTACATAATAAGCAAAAGGTAATGCTTACAGATCAATTTGTGTTGATGTGCGCTGCCTACTACCTGTTATTACTTCTTTTTAGTCTAGTTTTACACTTAACATTAAATGTGTCTATTATCAAGATCAGACGAACCTGCTTCAGAAATATACAAGGGTCAGACCTCGATCGGGAACGAGTTTTCTCTCATTAGCGAATTAGATCATCAATCTAATTTGTGGCCTTGCTTTGTGATTGCTTTGATGCAATGATGCTATAATGTCACAATAGGATATGGAGTGGCCCATAATAATGATGCAAGAAATCCTTTGACAAGTGTAGATTGTTTCTGAGCTTCTTCTTTCATCCTTTTTTTTCACCGTAACAAAACAAAATAAAATAAAATAAAATCCTAATACTTTCTCCGCACTTGTCTCTTTTACTGAAAACTTTTTTCTATTTCCTTTTTGCATGTCATTTCTTCTTAATATTTCTCTTAATCACAATGCTTTCATTTCAATCAACAACCAAAATTTTACCATAAGAACCGAATCATTACCAAGTTTCACTAGAAAAGAAATTTTAGATTCTTTCACTCCACTTAAATGTATATGTGTGCCACATATTTGCTGCCCTTGTGAATGAGTGGCATAGTAACGCAAAAGTTAAATCAACAACGGTTTGGTTCCTAAAGTGGGGGAGCAGGGCCAACGGTAACGAGCATAGAACTCTTGACATCTAGATCGGTAACTGAGACACGCCCAATGCGAAGCCTAGTCTGTTGGTAGAGAAGTACTTGTTCACGTGAATTATGAAATCTGGAGGTGATTATTACTATCAGCTATGCCTCATAATTATATGACGTTCAAGTAGTAGTGCCTAGGTGCATCACTTTATACTTTTATTTATTATTTAATTATATTTTGAAAATTAGAAATTGTGGCTTAGTTTGTTAGGTATGTGCTGTGTGGGCGTGTGTCTATTATGCTTTATGAATGGAGATACAATGTACTTTCATTGCGCCCACAGATTCCTCAATATTTACCGCAGTCATCCGATAAAATGTAGGTAAAGATTTTCCATTATTAGATGGTTCAGTCGACAGATTCCTGCGTCATTTTAACACTTGTCGAAAACAAAATTTTAATCAATATATCATGATTGTAAAAATAATTCCAATTTTTTTAAAAAATACTAACGTTTTGTTTGGTGTATGTAGAGCCACAAGGAACCCACGAGAACTACCAGGAACTTCGGTCGTGGGGTGAGCTCTCATACTCCGACTTGCTCCGCCTTCTTTATTCATGTATTCTCCTTCTCTCTATAAAATCAAAACTGTGACAGGGATATAATAGTCTATTTGGTATTTACTTAACAGTATTTACAATCAAACATTATGTATTATTCGCTTTTGACGATGTTATTAATGTCTCGCAAATCAGAATGTTTAGTCTTGATTTACTTAACTTATTTTGTATAGATTAACATTAAAGCAATAATATTCCAGATTTGGATATTATATTAATAAGAATGATAGTGATGCTTATAAATGGGATTTTCGCGACTGTTGTTAGCAAATTAGAGATAAATACTATTACATATACATTACAGTTATAATGGGTGTATATATTTCAACAACGGAGTAAACTCTCATCGTATCATTATTAAAAGATTCGGAGATTTTTTATGATCTGAAAGTCGAACATTCTCATGTGAACTTTGCTATTAAATCATGAGATGATATTATGAGGTTTTTGTCTAGAAATATTCATAGAAATACTAGTTTTTGTAATGGGATATGATAATGCCTTGTTTATTAGTGAATTATTAATAAATATTATATTCGATATATGCAATGCAGACTTTTGAGTATATATGCATAGTTGGTTTTTAAATTGTCAGGTTGTAAATAATAAATATTATTAGTTTTGAGAAAGACTATCAAAATGATGGATACGAAAATATATATAAGAAGGGATGTGTGAGTGATAGTGTCATAAACCTATGCAATTGCTAAAATATATTGTTTATATTATTGTCCAGCTTGGCTTAATCATTATAGATCGTACCATATCTAATAGAGTTTTTTAAGAATGGTTTTATATTAAAGGAGAACGATACAGAAATATGAGTACAAGTGTTCAAGTGTGTATTATACTCAAAGTTGAAAGTAATTTGTTTTCTTTATAAGTGAATAACAAGATTTAGATTTATTCCCACTGAAATTTTTTCCAAATTCTTATTGTTATTTTAAATCTAATATAGTTAGAAAGTATAAGTTTTCGTGTTTCATACCTATGATGACTATTAAAAATGATCGGATTATTTATGTGACGCAATGTAGAGATAGAAACATAGTGTGCATAGGGCTATGCTTATAGGGCATGATATTTTATGATCTGAGCACATAGATATAAAAACACTATACATCAGAATAATCTAGAGAACTAGAGCAAAGGTGATACTATAAAGTTGCAATTGTTGAGTGTTGTAATGTGTTAAATAATTCGCTGGATCTTTAAATGATTAGGCATGAGGGGAGACTATTGGGGTTGCGATTAGATGGTCGAAATTTTAATTTGAGCTCACTGGTAGATATTAGGTCTGTTTATTCAATATATATTGGATCAGAACTGTCATCGTAACTGATGAAATTTAAATCAATATTTAGCTAATTCCTTGATTCGTATAATGTAATGGATTAAAATCTAGTCATCCTTGATGGACGTGTAAATTGTGTTCCTCTGGAGTAATATATGATTGGGAGTCACGAATAAGCTCAAAATTAAGTAGATCGTAATCTGAGAGGAAAAATCAATCGTCACATAATTTAATGATGGTAAAACTTATAGTGAAGAAATTATTGCAGGATTTTGGTATTGTTAATGAGATATATTTTGATATGAAGAAAAGATAATGAAAGCCTATATGGCGTTACAACTTGTTCATGATCAATAAATCCTTGGTGGGTCCCTGTTGAGCACGTTTCACATGTTAAGAAGTGTAGATTCTAAGTATACAAACGGGACATGAAACTCTGGACACTTCATTGACAGATCGTTGGTTAGTGTATAGATAGATACAATACTCACAGTTAGTTGTCATGGAAGTCCAAAAGTACTTTAACGCTCGAAAGTTAAGTGTAATCTTGCCTCATGATGGAAATTTTAATTACTCGTTTCATGATTAAATGTTGAAATTGATAAAAGGGAAGTATTGAAGTCTTAATCGACGAGGTTAGTGGCTTGTCCAACAGGTTTCTTAACTAAAGGAATGATTTGTGCTAAAATAAATTGGTAATGTGTTTGTAGTCTTGTTTGGTGGGCTCGGTATGGAACTTGTCAAATAATTTTATCACAAACTCTAATCATCAACTATAAAACGTAAATTAATAGCAACATAACTAACTTCCGGAAACTTTTGCTTGTGGCGATTCTTGTAGTTTACTAAGACTAAGTCATCATGCTCACGTTCAATTAGATGGTGTTGGTTTGTCGCACCTCTATTTATTCAGCTATCTGTCCTTTCCGAAGATAGACTCCAGTATGAATCAAATCCACTCGCAAAACCGTTTCTCTCTCTTCACTATTTTATAAGGATTTCTTATCTCTCAAATTGTGGTTTGTCTATAGCTTCCTAGAGGCATGCTCATTCTAATCAATTTAGACGCGCGTGACGCAGCCTCGCTGTCCTGTATACTCCGCTCACGTACAGTGCGGTTTGAGATTACTTAGGTTCTTAGTGAGTCTATTCTCGACTCCTGGGAGAGGTCCGATATGCAGTCACTTCTGAATAGGAGTCAATTACTCGACTAGTGTACCGCCTGATGACACTGATGTTGGTTGATGGTTCCTAACATAGTCTGAGTGAAAATATTGGGTTTTGGACCAAGCCCTCTAGTGAGGTAGTTCAACGCTGCGTCCATAATCAATTCGAGTCATAATAAATGTAACTTATAGCTTACGAGATGTCTTGAGTTCAAGTGATTATATGGATGTCAAATATGAAGACTTCTAGGTGATATATCTTTATCAGTGGTTATTAAACCTAGTATAGTCTATTGAGTATTGTACATTTTGTGAGATGATTATGATGATCTAAGTATGTGTTTTGTAGGGCTTGTATATATTAGATACTTGAGAATTGCCTTACTGAAGATTGATATTTGTGTTTGAGCTGGAGCATATATTGGACTTAATTTTGTATGGAGTACCTCTAGTGTGGATTTTGGATTGGTTTCAATAGACTATCCTACATATGGATGAAATGTGGAGATGGTTTTGATTCTGCTTCATATGCATCTTAGTCAGTCTGAAGAGTCTCGTATTTGTATTCAAGTTGTGTAATGGATCATATGTTTTTTAGGGGAGATGCTCGTCCGCGTATATATTTAAATCAATTTTCTGGTTATTGTTAAAAAATTGTGTATGTTACTGTTTTCCCCTATCTATGCTTATGCTGTAATATTTACGATAGTCAATTTGTGATTCTGTGTGGTTGTACGGCATCAATGTTTTAATACTTCTTTGTGTGTGGAACTAGTGATGTAAGCCATAGATTCTATTCAGTATTTGGATAATGTATTCATGTAACTGTGCGCACGCATTGAGCTTTTGTTAACATTGGATTCTAGCGCAATCACAATGACTCATCGAACATTGAGCATATGTGAGTTGGTGGTAAGGCATATGAAGTGAAGAAGCTCGGATCCGCTAGCTTGATTAATATAAAATATTGAAGTTTAATGACGAATAATTGTAACACATAGGATATGGACCATAATAATGGTGCACAAGCTCTTGTGGTGTTCACAATGATTATTGCCATATTGAGGTTATCAAATTTATGTTTAAAAAGATAATATTATTAATTAATGGATTTTTAACGAATAAGGGTCAAGTAACTTGATTCAACTTGTCAACGATTATTTTTTAACTATTATCTTATCGAGATTTTATTAATTATTGGTTTGAACTTAATATGATCTACTTTTATTGAATCCGCTGCTAAAGATCTGTTTATTAGCCTAAAAACTGTATTTGAACACGTGAGTCAGGTGAATAATGCTAATGTAATATATAGATTCTCTCTCAGTATATTATAGTTTATTAATTATTATTTCACAGTGTTAAAAGTGAGAATTATATTGGAGGTAGGATTACCAATTATAATATATATTTAAATTGAAATAGATGTAAATAAGTGGAGGTAACTAATTATAGATAGTTTAGATGAACTATTTTGATCATCTCAATTTTATATTAATAATTATGAATATTAGCTATATAACATAATCTTGAGGAAAAATGAATCTAATATCCGTATTTAAAAAAGGTTTATATTTATTAAAAATTACTTTAAGAATAAATATAATGTCCATAATAGTTAATAGTTTAAGAGGGACTTATTTACTACTTAACAATTTGACACGTGATATTGACAAATTATCTATATGAGAGTTAATCTCATGGTAGAGCCTAAAAATTAAACTTCAAAAAATCCTAAGTTTTGGGGGTGGCACAACCTGGTTTTGAATAGCGAGGTTTATATTAAATCTCATATTTGTTAAAAGTTTGATAGGTATAGAATAGTTAAACTAGTAATCATTTAGTATCACAAACGCACACGATAGGAGTGTAATATTTGATAATCAATTTTTATAAATGGTAAGGAGTACGAGAGTGTATAAGGCATTTGTAATTCATTATCTAACCTAAAAGTGTACTCCTAAACTTAGGGTGTGAAAGTTCGCTTTCATTTGGTTTAGGACTTCATTGTATCAATCCTCATCATGACTGACCATTTACATAATTTTTGTTGCTATTATGTTTAGCATTACTCACTCAAAACCTCAATAACGAAATTGTTATTTCTACTTTTGATAGACTAAACCAAAACCGGAAAAAATTCCGGTTTTCTAGTACCTAAAACATCGATATTAATCTCATATAATACACTAAACCCTGATTATTTTTAATTTGATTACTGTAATTTTTTATATGAAAGATCTCAAATTCACAACAAACGTTATCCATTGATCTTATCTTTATCAAACATATATTAACTGTTATTACGGTTATGCATTATAGGTTGTTCGGATATTTTGGTATATCGTAAAAGGATATATAAGATCTCACAATATAATGTGTACAAAGTACTTATGGGTTATAATAATAAGATAACGAAAATTAATGTTTAAATAATGCTAAAATTTCTATATGAGAAATTCTAAAAATATAATCTACAAAATGGTATTCAAATTAGGGAATTAAGCAGTCCAAGATGTAACATATAGCATATTACCACAAACAATATATAAATAAACTTATTTAGAATTAGAAGTTATAGTTTTAAAGAGCGAATTAATATAGGTGGAACCAATTACCATTGGGGTATTTCATTTTGACCCATATATGAATAGATCGAGTCAAAGACTCTGTTTCATCAATAATTTCTGATTCAGAGATTAGAGTGAGTATTATTACGGTATTATTAGTAGTTTACTGTCTATCTTCAACTGCACCAATCCAAACCGAAAAAGTCGGAATTTCTCATAGAAAATTTTTCAGATATCATAGAACCTCGCAAGCTAGACATCACTTTTTATTATACAATAAGAAGTAGGCCGAACATCACAACATTACTTTTAATACTGAAGTTAGGTTTAGGTAGTTCTGGTGTTCCATTGGTTTATCAATACGTGAATTTTTAGGTTTGTCTGTCTCTCTCCACTCTACACTAATATATACAATTTAATAGAGTGCTCACAATTGTGTAAATCTATCACTTTGATGGCATTTATTTTCTATTTGTGTTTCCTTGAGTCAAATAGCATCCTACTCATTGAGGATTATGCCATGGAGTTGTATACCAGTTACTAATTTGTGATATGAGTTCGGTAAAGCATTGATTACAATAAGTAATTCCGACCTAACAGATTGAGATCAATAAAAATAGAAATGTAATTTTCTCAATTCCATATGTACTTATAATTAGTTCTCTAATGTAATATTGGCGTTTTCCGGCGAGGAATGAAAGATAACTAACATCTGTTAACTTTTAAATTTACCAATGGAGCATTTAAATCAGAAGGATGACGGATTATCGGTGAGGCAATAAACATGCAGACTCGAATAAGTTAAACCCAAACAATTGCGACAGTTAGCAATTGTTGTTATGGAATATCCTAAATAAAGTAGGTCAATTCGAACAAATTAAGAAATACTACGGAATGGCACAATTAGTTCTTATCACTTTGTTTTTCTCTTCTTTTCAATATGTATATATTATATTTAGTAAGGAGTACTTCACTTTACACTTCTTTGTTTTTTTGGTATACTACTACTACTCTACTTCCCTTAGTGTTACTTGCACAACTTGTATGAATTAATTCCTTAGTAACCACTCGTACACTAGAAAGTGAAGCATAGAGCCACATTCCTGTGAACATCACTCTTCTATTTAACTCAATCCCCTTACACTTTAGGCACCCATCGTTATTCACTCCAACGTAATGAGAACATCCTATAGAATAGAGAGACATAGAAGGATCCGAGATTCTCCTCGTCAATATGGGTGCTTTAGTAAGAGTCTTTGTAATCGATAATAACAATCCGTTTATATTAATCATCTATAATTTTAGATCTAAACCTTCTAAAGGGTCACATATCTGATTAATAACCAAACAAACATAACAGAGAACATGTCTTGTATCCGTTAGAAGACTAAGACATCAACCGCCAAATAAAATAAAATGAAGGCAATAAATTAAGATGTTTATAACCTACTTACGTTGACTAGTGAAAAATTTCGCAATATCCGGTGGGCTTAAACTTTAAAAAACCCACCTACTCGTTACCTTCGTTATACTTTTTTCCCCTGGCTTAATATATTTTAATAATACAATGCAAACATTCGCATTACGTACTCACTGTGTACTGTTAAGACCTAAGAGGAGAATGGACTTAGTTAAATGTTGAATCTCAATCTAAACATCCTTAATTCAAATCTTCAATTATCTAGTATTAGTAAGTTTCTTCCGACGTATTGGTTTTATTATTTTTCTATGAAAGGATAAGCTCTCAACGAATAATATAAATACCCAATTCAACCTCGCTATTAACAACATTTATATAAGGAAGATATACTTTCATACTTCACTTTTACGCAATACAATAATATGACAATTAGTTAGGTGTCAAATTGAACTTCAATTTTTAAAACAAATAAACACTATTAGTTAATTAAAAATTAGAGAGTAGTACCGACTTGATCGACAATTGTTTATTCCTTGGTTCATTATGCAAAGTATAATGTTATAACCTACGTAGTATATTATTACGTAACGTTGCTGACTTAGACAAAAAGGCATATAATAAATCGCATAATATAACTTGTATATTATAATTAATTACTTTTAAACCGTATGTTGTTAACTATATTAGTAATTATAAGTATAAGAAAAAAAAGATTTTATCTGAACTGTATTTTGGACATTAATGCCTTTCACTACATATAATTAAAATTGATCTAGTTAAATTTATGTTTCGTGCATGTAGTAATTAAGTATATTAGATCAATATATTGGTCATCCAAATGTAATATTACCGATATTATGATAAGTAATACAGAACCAAAGAATTTCAAAGAGATAAGCTATCATAACTTCGTCACATGCTCATATTAAGGTATTCATATATATCATAACCTGTACATTAATGTGCAAATAATAACCTACAAGCATGGGGGCCCTTGATGTAATAACTGCATAAACACCGTGTTTGTAACCCATAAATCTTTTACTAAGCTATACGTACCGACCCCGTAAATAATTTAACAAATCTAAAATGATGGCAATTGACAATAATATAATTTTGGAAAATAATTTAGTGCTAGCTAGAAGAGGTACATGGGTGATCTTGCCAACGACCGAGTCGGTTAGGTGGTTTTTAAAATCGTTCACTCCATTATAGCTCGCTTTTAGCTTTTTTTGGCTACTGTATTAATCAAAATATGTTGAGATATCACAATAATAGGCTTACTCTAAAAACGAGCTGGATGTTACAGTAATTAATTAGTTAGTCATTGACTTATACTGCGGGACAGAATTTTTAACGCGTTACATTATTATTAAAGGGGAGTAAATTTTCATTAAAATCATCAAGCAAACTATATAGGAATTCTAAGAATTAGATAATGGAAAGCAGATATTTATAATTATTGTCTAGGATTGTACAAGGACATTGCATAATAAATTGAAGGTATAAGTGGTTATTATATAGTGGCTCCACTAAATACTTAATAACCAGTATAACTGATCTATTAGAATATACTCTAAGTTATGTTAAAGACAAAAAGATATGTAAATAATTTAGTGATGATAACAAGTATACGAAGTGGCAATTGCAATATGATAACTCGTTTAAGTTATAAGAATTTTAAAAATTAACTATAGTCCATTCCATGAAAGGGGAAATGATGTGAGCTTTTTGAGGAGGGAAATTACATGATGAAATTGGGACTAACTTCAAGTGATAAGAGAGTCTAAACAAATTGCTTGATTCTTTTGTTATGTGAGCTGCTTCGCCCATATAATTGTCATCCATCCATAACAAATCTATCATTGAACAGTTAATTTTGTGCACGCACTTGTCCAACCCTGGCCTAATTAATCCGTACGAACCCCATTTTCATATATTTTCGTCGGGTGAGCAGAAATTACGACATTATTCTTTATTATTTCGGAATTCTTATTTTATGAATGAGAACTTCTCTATCAAGAATGAGTTAAAAGCACGGAGGGGACGATATATGACAAGGCTATAATAATTGTAATTGATTGGAAAGATAGGATAGTTTTATTGTATGGTTCAGTGTGTGGCTCGTGCGTACTTATATTTTCTTTTTTTTTTCAATAAATTAGTTTTCTTTATTGGGTAAGAGTTTGGATAGTGGTTAATGAGGGGGAGCATAGTAAGTTGTGGGAGAAGAGGTTTATTTGAGGAAAAAAAAATTAACTTTGACAATGTGTGTAATATAGGCTACTTAATCAGTTGATGTTGCAGATTCAAAATTTTGTCTTTCACATTTCATACTTTAATTAGTATATTATTGAATACTATTTCTAGTTCCATATTCAAGTTAGATAATTTTTTTTCATGGAACTAGTTTTTCCAAGACCAAAAGGAAATACTTTTGAATGATGGAGTGTAGTAGTAGAAATTTCATCTTATACTTTATATTGTTCTACATTAAAACACGACCCTATACAATAAGCTATCAATATAAGTCGTTGATATTTATTTTAATTTTCTCACAAACTCTATCCATGTATTTTATTCATACACTGCGCGCTGTATGGACTAAAACTAATATACAAACTTTATATCAGTTATATCCAATATTTTCGGTTTCTAAAGAGAAATGAACTAGTAAAAGTAGAGAAATTTATTAAATTTAATAATTAAATAGCATGGGATTGGTGGTAATAGTGCATCAAAACAAGATTCATTAGGAATTATGTGGGCTAATAGCGAACTTAATTAAAAAGGAAGAGCAGATAATTGTTGTTATTACAAAAGTTAAAACTGCATTAGTAAAGTTTTCTTAATATTATTTTAAGATATTAAGTGGTTCCTCTAAATAATTAAAATTAATTGTTTCCCCTTTTCTAGGATCTCGAATTGTGTTTCTCTATTCTTTTGTTAATTATTTTTTTAGGGGGCGTGTGACGCAGAACAAGTTAGCTTTTTATACTTATTGTCAGTAATTTTTTTTTTATTTCTTTGTTTTTTGATTGACAATTGGCCACGCTAGTATAATTAATCTATTAGAAGAAAACGCAAAAAGATATGGGATGGATGAGTCATTTTTTAATTGTATGCTAATGATAATATTAATATAATGTAAAAAGGACTAAAGTCACATAGTTATAAACGATGAATGGTCCATTTCTTTGATTCAGGGCTTTTGGTGAATTCAGTGAAGATTTTATGGAAATGGTATGATTTTAATCTTTAAGGTAATGGCATGTGTTTTCATACATTGCCTTGAATGAAAAAGTAATTTGGAATGTAATGTCGGATATTTTTTAGTTGTATACTCGGTTCATCAAAGATTACTCATGACTACGTCCGATATAAAAAGTTGGTTTAAGTAGCAGCAACTTGATGTCGTTTAAGAAATTTCTCAGGTTTGAATCTTTACTGTATGCAAAACTCTGTTGGGAGTCGTCATCTATTCATAACTAAGCTAATGTTGGGACATCGAGTGTAGAAAAATATTATTATTGTATTTATGCATTTATTACTTGTCATAGTGTCGGTTTGCAGTGTTATATGTTGTATACCATTTATTTTTTGTGCTCTACAATTTATAGAGTATCTCGTAAAGTTGTTATTGCTTCAATTCATAGCCTGCTCTCATAGTATTGTCTTATATTTAGTGTTGACTCCGCATATAGTACTCTCTTTGTTCGGTTTATTCTGCAACATAAATATTTTATTCTCACTATATTTTCACATAGTTGCAGATAATCGATACGGTGAGATATATCATAAACTGTACTCCGTAAGTAAATTAATACACCAATAATATCGTATTAACGTAAATGATTGTTGGTAACTTAGATAGTTAAATTATTTGTTTTACACCCTATAATTGTTTGTAATCACTATGCACGCATGAGCTAATCTATTTTATTTACAAAATTTGTCAAATGTCTTTCATTTGAGAACACTTTAAAACATGTTAAATCATAGATTTGAAATGACCGAAAACATCGAAGAACCAATTACAACAGAACAAATCGAATATTTATTCCATTTGCTTTTAGGTTTTATAAGAACTCGTACCTATTGGGATTTGATCGAAATTCTTTTTATTTTCCCAAGAGGGAATACAAATTTTAGGTTTTAGAGCATCTAATTCTTACTCTATAATAGAAAATAAGAACAAATTAGTCATCTAAATTAACAATAGCCTTTTTTTTTTTTTTTTTTTTTTTTTTTACTCCTCACAAATCACAAGTTTTTCAAAGCGAAATCCCATTTGTCACCTACTTTAATTTTCGTTGTGTCTCCAACTTGACTACAGAAAGCGACAATTTTTGAGAAGAAATCCAAACTCCTTTTTATTTTTTTTTTAATTAATATTATCTTTTTTTTTAATTTCATTCTTCAAAAAGGTTAAAATTTCTTGTTTCTTGTTTTCTATAATGCGAGAGAGATTCATTCTAATCTGAAAGTAGTGAGGTTGTGTGAGTTGATGCTAAACAGAAAAACACATCATCACGCAAACCCAGTTTTAAAGACAATTCATTCTTTCTATCTTCAACACAATTTCCCAATTTAGATTTCAGACTCTTAATTCTTGGGAAAAGATTGAATTTTTATTAATTTCCGTTTCATTTTTTCCTCTTCCAATATTTATCTAAATTTACCAGGTTAGTTCTTTCAAATGTGTGTGTTTTTTTTCATTTTATTTTGATTTGTTTGTTTGTTTGATATAATCAATGCTATTAACTGGGAGTGTTGTAAAGTTTAATCTTTGCATGATGACCTTGAATTTTCGTCTTTTCATTTTGGAAAGATTGAATTTTTTTTATTTTTTTTAAGGGAAGAATTGATATGTTTCTTGATGTTTCTAGTTAATATGGGTGATCAGCGTATTTATTGTTCTTGTTTGTAACTATTTGTTTTTTCTTCACAAGTGAATGCAGCTCAGAATCAATGAAAAGCTCAAATCTTTGCATGTTGTTAGTAGAAATTGCACTCTTTTTGAAAATCTGGAATCATCGTATGATTATGAAATGTTGATTTTTTTTTAATACTAGATAGTGCCACTATTATCGCACCCATTTTTGTTTGTTTAATAATTTTAATTTTTTTTTGGAAGATAAATTTCTGTTGGGTGTTGTAGCTTTAATCTGAAATACTTTGAGGAAATAATAAATTATAATTTAGAATGCTGATTTATTCTTCTATTTATGTGGGTGATATAAAATTATATTGGATGATCTTAAAGCTTTGATTTAGTTTCCTTGATTATTATTGGTGCTTTAAATAGTTAATCCCAATTTTGGAAGGTTTTCCCCTGTTTTTTGTCACATTTATTGCCGTTTTCTGGGTTTGTTTTATATTGATGAGGCAATATCTTTGATCAATTTCCACACTTTTTGTTGGGTGTCATTTTCACGCAAACTGAAACGTTTTCCGTTTCACACCACTTTTTTATTAGAGTTTTTAATGGTTCAAAGTTCAAATTTGTTTATAATGAAATCATAGGATTTCATTTTCATTGAATGGATTTGGGCCCAAGAATTGGGGTTGTGACGCTTTTGGGATATTGTTTTTGATTTTGCGGGTGTACCCAATTTTGGTGTATGAGTATAATTTAACTGAGATGTTATCAAGGGTAGGTGGTTTCGAGTTCGGAAATTTCCTAAACTTATTTATTAGTTTAGTTTAGTTTAGTTTAGTTTAGTTGTTTTGCCTGCAATTGGTAACATTCTCAGGATATGTTTTGATCTTTGTTTTAATTAATCTTCTACACTTTTAAGCAAGTACTTAGGTGTAATTTTCGTCGCTGAGATCAAATTTGGCTACTTAGCGGGTTGTTTAGATGATTAAGTAGCTACACTTATTATGTTTTAAGGCGGGGTTCATGACGAAGTTGCTTATGTAGGCCTTGTGGTTTGAAACTTAATTTTATAATATTGGATTGCTTGGTATTATAATTTAGTCGAGCTCATCTTTTTGTTGCATTGAGGAATATGCTGTGATGCTGTCAACTCTCCACTTGGTCTTATGTATGTTGTTTCGTTGGGCTGTATTTACTTATCTGATGTGTTTTCCTGTGTGCTTACCTGTGTTGCTGTCTAAGGTCGTCTTTGTTTCACGTTGAATTGTTTGATATTTGTTACTCGTCTATCTTATTGATAAAGTTAATACAAATACTCCTTGAGATGGACACAGTACGTGTCTAGTGTAATAGTTTCCGTTTTTTAGTCTGAAGTGTCTAGTGATTTTGTCATGTGTACCTTCGTGTCGAGGATTTGACTAGGTACTCCGTACCTGAGGTGAAATGAAGAATTTAGATGCATAGTTCGCCTTTTTTTATCTTGTAATGGAGTTGAGGACCCTTCACTTGGATAGTTTTATAGTGATGGACAGTGTCTCCACTCAAAGCCTCTTCTTTTTTGACATATATGTTGAGCATCAATTCACTAATTAACGTGTCTAATTAGGTTAATGTCTAATTATGTCGATTTACTGAAGCAATCTGTCGTGTTTAAGCTTAAAAACACGGGTTTTCATGTTGATTTGAAAAATCTTATGTTTCACTATATCAACTCAACTATAACATCACAGTCATTTTTTATTCAATCAAACCAATTGGGACCATGGACATGATTTGTGATGAAGAATTCACAAGTTATGTGGAATGTAAGGCTGCTGGTTACACTGATACTCCACAACTCATCTCTATTTTCCGAACAATGATGTTTTATATTGTGGATCCTTGGGAAATACTGATGTTGGACCTATTGCTGTAGGGTGCTTGACTGCTTATATGAAGTATGTGTTGCTCTAATTGGTAGCTTGTAGATTAATGATGCGTGTTGAGTGTTGACAGTTTCTCCCAAAGCTTATTCTTACCACGCTCTTGTCTAAATTGCAGGTATCACGTCCAAGTAACAATAGTTGCATGAGCTTTTGGAGAGCTTAAGAATAGTTTGTGGGTAAAATACTTTGCTTTCATATATGGGCTGCTGCTATTCAAAGAAAGTCGGCCGCATTCCTGGTTACGACGATCCTACTATCCTTGCATTGGAAACACCTTGTGAGTTTTCTTTAATTGCAAGTATTTCATATATATTTGGTGATTTGGTCTGTATTAACTCTTCTTGTTCTGGTTATGATTTCGTGAAACTTAAATCTTTCCAATGCCTTTGCCTGATCTGGCTGAGTTTACCTAAAATTTCTTGAATGCTTGCAAGAACACAAACATAAAATGTTTTTGATTTATTAAAATAAGATTGTTTCTTGCTTTGATCAATTTGGTTCAGCCTGTTCTCAAAAGTTTTGAACAAAAAAAGTACTGCGCCAACTATTGACAAGGTGCACCCAACTGCATCACAGATGGGCATTGAACCAATTGAAGGTGGTGCTTAATAGTTGGTGCTCATCCAACGAATTCATTTTTGGATTGCCTCTTATTTTCTTCTATTTTTTTTTTTTTTTTTTGTTTTGTTTTGTTTTGAAAGTAGTTTCCAATATAAGGTGAATAGAGCATAGCCTGATATTGTGTTTTATCACTTTGTTGACAGTCACAGTGAGTGAAGTGGAGGCATTGTCTGAGCTTTTCAAGAAAATGAGCAGCTCCATATATAATGATGGCTTGATTCACAAGGTAAGTGTTTCCATAGATCTTATAGCTCATAAGGAGTAAGTAGGTTATTATAATGTCACCTTATATTCAACCTCCGTTTTTGTGATTSGACAGGAAGAATTTCAACTTGCACTCTTTAGGAACAGCAAAAGGAAAAATCTTTTCGCAGATAGGGTGAGTAGGCTTCATTTTCTTCAATACTGCATTCGGAGTTTGTTCTTATACYCTATTGGAAAGTTCTGCTGCTTTGAAAATGAGTTAACTTGAGCAACATTCTTGTATTTTTGCAGACTTTTGATTTGTTCGACATGAAACACAATGGTGTTATTGATTTTGGAGAATTTGTCCGGTCATTGGGAGTGTTCCACCCAAATGCACCTGTCGAGCAGAAGATTGATTGTATGTCCCTCATTGCCTCTTTAGTTTGTCATTGAAACAAATTAAAAAAAATAATTACTTGTCGTGATCATCATCGTAACAGTATATACAAGTTTCATGCAAAGGAGTCTGCTCGAGTAGTCGAGTCCCAGATTCACTCTTAAAAGGTCCTAATTTAAAGCCTAACACTATACATATCTCTCTCACACTATGGACTAAAACTTCCATAAAGGCACAGGCACTTGTACCATAAATTTCAACAGTTTTTCGCAACATGTACAATGCAACTACGCACGACATTTCCCTCTTCAATCACCAGCAAACGCTAGAACGCCTAGCAAACACGTTTGGCACCAAAGCGAAAAAAACATGAACCAAGCATGACAGATGGTCTCAGTTCCTCTTCAATATGCCTTCCTCACGTCAACAAACTTCACCAGACTACGGAACATCACTCAAAAGTTCCAAAACTAGAATGCTGAAGAACCTGCGTGAAGTTTAATAAGTAATAACCCTCGACAAACGGGCATAAATAGAATGCATGATTTCACCAAAAATCAATTGCATTCCTTCCCATTTGCACCTCTATGTCTTCTATTTCTGAGGACAAACAAAGCTCGGAAATGCTAACGTATTGCCTGTAAAAAAGAAACAAGAACGTTAGACACTAGTTCGATAAAAACACAAAAAGAGAAGCTTCTGAGGCCGTGATCTCATTAGATATGAAGTGTCATGTCTTTTAGCAAGGCAGGTACTTTTCACAATTCATCCATTCTTCTCGTCTATTTCCCATCACCGTTTAAATCTGATTCAGAAAATGTCTGCAGAAAAGAAAAAAAAATCAAAATTGTCAATATGTGATTCCAAAGAAAACACAGGTAAAAACACTAACACAGTAACAGAGTATTCGGCCTATACCTTTCTACGATTGCCTCAATAACATCATTGAGAGGACTAGATCTGATTCATGCAACAGTGCTACAACCATCACCTTCAACTGCATTCAAGAAGAAAGACTGTGAGCACACGGGGATGAAATTAATGACAAAAATAGCTAAAAAGTAAATAACTTAACGAGTTCACCTCTTCTCGCTCAATAAAGCCTGTGCCTAGATCATACAGCCTGAATGCAACTGCATGATTAAATTAATTCAGATGAGACAAAACTTTATGGAACACAACAATAACTAGCATGAATGGT
>SNQN01002474.1:37948-52279 GCA_008642245.1 Bassia scoparia | reverse complement strand
TTTTCCGTGGATACAATCCTTATTTGCTCCTCTACTAGTTAAAGGTCCAAAAATTGATTTATCTTCTTTGAATATTTGTGTGATGCATGCCCATCTATGCCCACCTCTAAAGAAATTTTCACATACCACTTAGTTTTTGGTGAAAATATTGCTCATTGCGACTCATTTTTAAGTGGTCCAATTTCAATTAAAAGACACTTAAATTAGGATGAAGTGAGTGAGTGAATTTTTTTTATATGTCCACTAGTTTGTCTTGCATGTAGATACAACAATGAACTTGGACCCTATCACTGTGTATCATGAGTTCATGGTGTTAACCCATAGCTTATCCCATGAGAGCAGAAGTATTGTCACGATAGCAATTAGAGTTCGTTAAAGTGGTTAAAACAAATTTTATTGTTTGAATGATTAAGGGTCTTAATCACTCAAAACCAACTCTAGTTGCTCTTTTTGCAACATTTTCATTTTCATGAGTGACGTTATGCCTCATAACCAATGTTTTAAAATAGAGCGTTGAGAATGAAAAAAAATACTAATTAGGACGAATGCCACACATTGAGATGTGTACCCATGTAAACTTTCGTGCCACCCATTGAGATGCGTACACTCGTCTCAACACCCCTCATAAAAAAGAGCTTTCACAACCTATATTCTGTTATCGCGAATAATTATCCTTGACTCATTCTTAATCGAGCGGTCAAATCTAAGAAATATTTAAATTTTTTTTTTCGGGATAGCGAGTCGACGAGATTAAGATGGTTGAGTTTGAGTGAGGGCTCTGTGAGATGGACCATGGTCCATTGATGATCTCTACTCTAGAATCTTAATCTGGTTTCTTTGCCTTTCACCAACAAAAAGTTGACAACTCTTCTTCAATTACTACTACACAATACACATTGCTCTCACTCTCTCTTTCTCTCTCCTTTTCCAGGTACAACTACTGTACAAGTGTACATCACCCAATTTCTTCTGTAGTTCTAACCAAATCCACATCTCAATTCATCAACCTGGGAAATTTTAGATTTTTTTTTTCATAAAAAGAAAATTTAACACACTGTTGAAATCTTTTTTTGTTTCTCTCTCCAAATTTGAGCCCCAATTATTCACTTATCCTTCTGCCTTTTTTTTCCCCTTTTTGATTTTTTTAAACTCAAAAGGCAAATATTCCCAATAATAATTCTTCAATAGTTCAATCCTTGACTTGTCTTTTGATTGATTCTTGAATCTATTTTTTTTTTTTCTCAAGAAACAAATACACTTCTTCAAACATTTAAAAGAACTCAAATTTAATTAATAAGCCTTTTCTATTGATTTTAAGAGAATCATATCTCTCATATATGCAGCACAAAGTGTAGTTTTTTTTTAAAGAATTTATTCTATCACTTGGGTTTTTGTCAAATCTATAATCCAATTTGATTCTGATTTGCAATTAAAAATAGTCTTTGTTCTATAAAACCCCTTCTAATTTTCACTCATTTTCATGCAACTTTTATCCCTCAAAGTAATTCCAATCATTGCCCAATTTCCCCCATTTGTCTAAATTTGCTAAAGATTTCATCYTTCTCAATTATTAATCACAGCTCAAATGTTTCTGTAATGCACCCAGTTGAAACTAATACTGGGACAAAGCAAACCCTAAAACGTTCAAGATCAAATTCATTGGATATGCCTGCAACAATCAGTGATACTACCATGATTACCCCGAAAATTGCTGTTGATGATGAAAATGACGATGATCACCCATTATTCTCAGTTGAAGAAATTGTGCAATACCCATTGCCTGGTTATGTTGGACCCACTTCAGTTAGTTTTAGCCCAGATGATAATATGATCACCTATTTATTTAGTCCTGATCATAGTTTAAGCAGAAAAGTTTTCTGCTTTAATCTTGAAAGTGAGAAGCATGAATTRGTGTTTAGYCCAATTGATGGAGGGCTTGATGAGAGTAATATTTCAGAAGAGGAGAAGTTGAGGAGAGAGAGAGCTAGAGAAAGGGGCTTGGGAGTGACAAGATATGAATGGTTGAAGATGTGTTCCTCGAAGAAGAAGATCATCATGGTGCCTTTGCCTGATGGGGTTTGTTTTCTGATTAACCCCTTTTGTAATTTTTAGCAATTGGTGTTGTTTTGTTGTGAAATTTTGTTTTGATTGATGTTTGTGAATGCYATTGGTATGTTTTGTTTAGGGTTTAAGTTTAGTTGTTCTAATAATTGTAATTGCTGCTGCTGTTGTTGTGGCTTCCATCTACAGTACATWATAAGTGTTAACCTTTTGTGTATACCAGTATGTGTAACTTGTCACAATCAGGTGACTTCCAKAWYGTGCCAAAGTATTAGTGCTTCTTCCTTTAAAATGGATTAATGCCTTTYAGTCTTCTTTTACAATGRTATGCTTTCCATGGCTCTTGTATGATGCTTTTTCTGTGTATTTACAGTTGTTAGTCTAGGAAGTGATATAAATATCTGCATTTCCTAAGAATGCGCGAGTGTGTGAATTAGAATGTGGAAAGACACTAGGTTTTCGACGAGCACTCAAGGAAAACATCGTTCATCCTCTATAGACTAAAAGAAATTAGTGCGTCATACACATGCTATGACAACTAGTGCACATCCATAATATTGTTTGCTGATTAAAAGAATGATAAAGAGTGCTGTAGTCATTTATTGCTGTGACTTGCGATACTTGTAATCAATGAGACAGTAAGCGATTAAAGGTTCAGAAAGGCTGAGCTCAGTTTTGTTTGAGTTAAACTTATATAGTGCATTTGGCGGGAGGGAAGCATTTGTGGCGAGTTTGAGTCTTTATATTACAGAAATATATGTGAATCGTCAAGATAGCTCTGCATCCACTGAATATAGTCAATTGCTTTATATCATGACGTACGTTTTTCAAGGAATTATTGACTTCAGAAGTTACACTTTCCTTTGCTATCTCTTATGATGTTGCTAATGTTCTTTTTTTTTTTTTTTTTTTTTGTTTTTTTTTTTTTTTTTTTTTTTTTTTTTTAGTTTTTTTTTTTTTTTCTGGATGATGGGTTTTGTGGCCACTTGTGATCATTTGTGTTCCAGTTTTTTTTATTCAAAACTATCTTAATCATTGCAGCGAACGGAAAAGTGTAGAAGCCGTGCCAGTTGCATCTGTTGGTAGTTGTTGGGAAGGCCAAAATTATAGAGCACTTGGTTATCTGTGATTGTAATGTAGAGAAGGGCCTTGAACTTGCATGAGTTGAAGTTGTGGAGCTGTGCTCGACTCAATTGTCGTTAAAGCAGTTGCCAGTATACTCTTAACATCATTGATTGAACTATAGCTAATGTTTTATTTATTAAAAATATTCCTTTCTCAGTATAAGGTTTAAGAGTTGGCTTGTAGTTCTTTCAAGATTGTGGGGATAACAGCTTATAATTACAACAGAAGCTACTTTTGCTGCAGTCGTCTCATACAGCCTTTGCATTGGAACGTCTTCTCTCCATTTTATCCACATGTCAAAAATTGTGACCAATAGGCATCTATATTGGATGGAATCACAATTTTCCAAGTTGGGTAACGAAGTGTCTCAGTCTTACTCAATGGGAATATACACTTTATACATCTTCATGAGGTTGGTCAATATGTTTACGGCTAGTAATATAAGCATATCTTTAATAGCAAACATGGCATGTCTTAGGTGTTGCCGATTCTTACTATCCATGAAAGATGAGGTAGAATAAGACCTGTACTTTCCGCATGTAGAAAAGCCGTTGTATCAAAACCTTTAAAAATATTCAGGCTCGCTCCTTGATAGAAGATGGCTCATCTATGGTAATCTTTTACTAGGGCATCTTGTGATAGTGCCAACCCACAAGCATAATCAGTACAAGAATGTAGAATCTTATGGACTTTATTCTGTTAACATGCATTATATTAGAAATTTTATTATATATGATAGCATATGGAGGAAGCCCTTGAAGACTTTGCCGCTTATTGGATATTGTTTTGATGTAGCTAATAGTTGTAGTAGTTGTAGATTGTATATGCATAAGGAAAGCAACACTGTTTTTGGGATCTAGGAGGAGATTAATTTGTCAAGTTAAAAATTATCTATAGGTTATAGACTTTTAAGTACTTTCCATTTAATTCATTCTCGACGTCTTTGAATTTGCTGATCGTATATAACTATATACTGTTTTTTTCTGTTACTAGACAAATTTTTTTGTGGCACAATTACTGCTCTGAACTATGCCTTCTTCATGAGGTTGATCTGTCTCAATGTTTGATTCTTTTACGTTTGTTAAAATCACTTGACATGTATATTGTCTTGATTCTGATTGTATTCTGAAGTTTCTGCAGTGTTTCCTTGGATTTGGTAATGTTGATATCAAGTTATGGCTTTTGATTATCCCTCACATTCTCGGATATGTGCAGGTTTATTTGTATGATCTCACATCTTCAAAAGTTGAAGTCAACTTCAAAGCACACCCAACTCACCATCATCGATCCCCATCTCTTCTCCTGATGGTAATATGCTTGCCTTTGTTAGAGGCTGTGAGCTGCATGTATTTCGATATTCTGTACCTCAAAGAGAAGCAGCTAACATCTGGTGAATGGATGTAATTTAGTATTTTAATCTAACCTTCAATGAGCAATGTTTTATATTGTAGTGGTTGAATTTGTATGTTTGTTAATGGTTTAAATGTCAAAGACTCCCAAAATATAGCCCATTGATGTTGTAATTCAGACCACAAACTATTTTTACTGCCTTATATTCTGAGTATAAGTTTAACTTTCAAAGAGTTCATTTTTGTATGTATATATTTGAAAGAAAGATAGTCCTTCTTACAATTTCTGTTAATTTTGAAACTATATTTTTACTTAATTCATTTGAACTTGGTGATTGGTTTTTCAGTATGTCAAACATGTATCGTCGACAGTTAGTTACCCTTTTTAGAGATTAATAAATGTCATACTTGTATAGTGTTATATCAGTACAATTTTGTGCTGCTGATTCTGTTTTTTATATTATTTTGATTCATTTTGTTTTCCTAGCATAACATTTATGTTTCTCCTTTCAGACTCATATGTCTTGCGGAATACATTGCTCAGGTACTAGTTTATCTGTTCTGCTTGCCTATTATTCTTAACTTTAACCCTTTATCAGGCTTATAAAACATGTTGTGATTCATTTGTTTTGTGAAACCAGTCCCCATTTCATTCTCTTTTATAAATAGATTGTAATAGCTCCTATCAAAGAGAGAATTGAACTCATGTGATGTTAGGGCTAGAGCAATCTCACTTTGTGCAACTTTTACATTAACTCTATATCTCGGCATAAGAAATTAGATTGCCATTCTTTAAATTTTGAAATTTAATGTTTTCATTGTTTGTTCCAGGAGTCAGGATGTCTAAATTTAGTCCATGAGATGGAAGTAAAATTCGTCCTAAATACGTGCTAATTACCATTAACTGCATTGGAACGAGCTACATAAAAATCTGACATATATTTAAATCCCATATTAGACTAGCTGTGAAACTTTGCCATGACAGTATGATGGCCTCTTCTATTCATCATCTGCTGTTGCCATAATTCTAACCTCTCAGTTTTTCAATATTCCAATTACCAGCACTTCATGCTCTGTTAAAGCGGCTCCTTTTCTTTTTAATGTCTACTTTAATTTATGAATATCCATTATGCATGTTCTCCCCTTCCTTTTCGCCTCTTTGATGTTATATTTCTGTTTTAACAAATTCTTCAGTGCTCTATGTAGCCTTTACTGAATWCTGAATGCTAGTAAAATCTRGATGATAACATGCAGAAAAGCATGGGTTCCATTGATTGTTTTCTTTATGTCCTCCCTTGTCTTGTACGTAATTGTAGGAGGAAATGGACCGAAAGAATGGTTATTGGTGGTCACTGGACAGCAAATTTATTGCTTTTACACAAGTTGATTCATCTGAAATTCCACTGTTCAGAATCATGCACCAAGGTAAAAGTTCAGTCGGTTCTGATGCACAAGAAGATCACGCGTATCCTTTTGCAGGAGCTTCAAATGTAAAAGTTMGACTTGGTGTGGTGTCTATTGCTGGAGGTCCAACTACATGGATGGATCTTCTGTGTGGAGGAAATAGTGATGAGGAATATCTGGCTAGAGTCAACTGGATGCCTGGGAACATTCTTATCGCTCAGGTTTTAAACAGAGCTCATACAAAGTTAAAGGTTCTCAAATTTGATATCAAGACAGGTCAAAGGAAGGTTTTGTTGGTTGAAGAGCATGATATATGGGTGAATCTACATGACTGTTTCACACCACTTGACAAAACAATAAGTGGTGGTTGCTGGGGATTTCTTTGGGCCAGTGAAAAGACAGGATATAGACATCTTTACTTGTATGACATAAATGGATGTTGTTTAGGTCCGGTAACAGAAGGTGATTGGATGGTTGAGCAAATTGCCGGAGTTAATGAAGCAACAGGTGTTCTGTATTTTACTGGAACTGTAGATGGACCTTTGGAGTCTAACCTCTACTCTGTTAGATTRTTTCCCAATACAGCCCAACCGTTGCAGGCCCCTGTGAGATTGACACATGGCAATGGAAAACATGTTGTTGTACTTGACCAYCAGATGCAGAGATTTATTGATATTCATGATTCTCTAGCCTCTCCACCGAAAGTTGTAYTGTGCTCCTTACGTGATGGTAGCTTAATTACAACACTATATGACCAACCATCTGGAGTTCCGAGATTCAAGAGGCTTAAACTTGAACCCCCAGAAATAGTCCAGGTTAAAGCAAATGATGGGACTGTGCTATATGCTTCGTTGTACAAACCAGATGAAACAAGATTTGGACCCCCACCGTACAAAACTATGGTAAGTGTTTATGGTGGTCCAAGTGTACAGCTTGTGTCAGACTCTTGGTATCAATGTCGGTTGACAGTGAGGACCTCAGTCTCACTGAGGGTAAGGCATTGTTAGTTGTGGAAGGTCAGCATTTTTAGCGAACTTCTTTCTCCAGGTCGCTTACTTAGTTTGCCTAATGTTTTTGTTTCAGCTTTTAATAAATACTCTTCCGATTCTTAGTTTACTATCACCTATGCCTTTTTGTGGAGGTCAAGTTCAGTAAATTTTGACCAAATTTTTTTGGAATTTATATTATGTATAATAGTCAAGTGAAATGTTGTTGATTCGTCTTATGTATAGTTATTATATCAAATTTTTTAATTTTCTCAAACATTTAAGTTATTGTATCAATTGTATATTGTGACTGTGCAAATAGGATGGTGTGCAGTAAAAAGATCGAAGGGACGTAACTTTTACTATTGATCTTGCACAATGATTAAGGTGGAAAGTAGCAGCTCTATTGGCCTTCTTCTACAGTTCTCTCCATAGCATTTATCTTCTGACAAATGAAACTATTGCATTTGTAATTTATTCAGCAACATTATAGAACATATGAATGTATGTTTGAGGAGGTTATCTTGAATAGTTTCGTAATTTATTTGATTGTATAATTTTAACGAGAATACAGTAGAGAACAAGGTGTTTTCGTTGATCTTGAGTATGCATGTTAGTATCTGCTTCAACATATAATTAATCTCTAAGTTTTTTAAGAAAATCGCTATCTTTGTTTCTATTTATAGATTGGACAACGAGATCAGCTCGACGCGGGCTCAACTTTGAAGGCAGTAAGCACCAATTTTGGTCGCTCGATGCGAGAGACAGCTTGCCGGAGCTCATGCTAATCAATAATGGGCTTGCGAAGGGAGGTAGGTTGGGCTCTATGGGTGAGTTATGGTGGGTATCTTTCATGCAATGACACTGGCCAGTTCCCTGACGTGTTCTCGGTGTGCTGTGCGGGCGCCAGTTACTCTTGGGATGGTTATGACACTTTCTATACCAGAGAAGTACATGGGTGCGACAGGAACATTCGATGGATATGCATTTGCTCCAGAATGTCACCATGTTCGAAAAGTGAAAGGAAAGCTGCTCATAGTTCATAGTAATATTGATGAAAATGTGCATTCACGGCATACAGCTAGGCTTGTGAATGCATTTGTGGCGCGAAGGAAACCTTATGAGTTCTTACTTTTCCGAATGAAGAGGCAATATGCGGCGTCTTTAGGGATCGGTAATATATGAGAGAGGATCTGGGAAATTCATAGACAGGACCTTTGAAAAAGCTGGTTTCAAGTAATTGAACTAGAGTTATTGAATATGATAATTTCTCATCCTTTTGGCCTTTTAGTTTTTCTCTTTATTCCCAGATTTGGTTCTTTACTCTTTTCCCCTTTTTTTTCCTTCTTTTTTCGTTTTCGGGGAAAGAGTTTTATGAATTGATCGGTTTTAGGGGCGATAGTACAGCGTTTTTAGGCAATGGAACCCTTTTACTGATCGATTTGTTTGCTCTGTTAGATAGTTGATTAACTTGAATGTTAAATTTTTTATTCCTGAATTGTTGTACGAGAGTAAATATTGCCTTCGAGTTTTCGTTGGGGGTGGTCTTGGAATCTTTTCATGGTGTCCATATCACCACAACGATAAGTAGGGTTGTTTTCGTATACTGTAAACAGAAGAGAAGCTGTAGTTTTAAACAGTATCCTTTACAATTGCTTCTTAATTACTCCTAGATTAAATTGCGAGTTTCATTGTGTTATGCTTCGTTTTTCAAACCGCAATAAACTAAATCAGTTTTCGGATGCATCCCATGAAATCCGAATACGATCGATGTATATGCAGGAATGTGTCTAATAACTCAGTACCATACCAGAAGAAGTAACTAATAGTACTTTCAAGAATTCAACCTGTCTTATGGCCTTATGAAGTAAGTGATTCTTTGAGATATGTGCACAAGTTTGGATTTCAGAGCACAATTTAGATTGAAATAGTGATTCGGTACTAAACTAGAGAAGCTCAAATTCAATGCTATGCATGCAAATATGGGCATATGGCGAGTGATCCAAGAGTGGGTCAAAGAGATGTGCACCCTCTGTCCTGAACCCCATGAAGCTAGTGATTATATTGTTACATGTAATTCCTCCGTTTTATATTACTCGTTACACCTTTTGTTGTTAATAGTTTCACATTACTTCGAACATTTTTTTTTAGGTAATAAACTCTCCCTTCTCTCGCGTGAGTTCCCTTTAGTTTTACTCTTTGTTTCTTCCTTCTCCGAAAATAACTTGGGAGTTCGCGAATGAAAAGTGTAGCGAGTAATGTGAAACGGATAAAGTATAAATTTTAGAATGATTATTATTATGTGCATGCATGACTGATTTCTTTATTCTTACCCCTTTGTCTATTCCAATCAATGTATCTCTTTTCTTTCAATAATTTGAATACAAGTTGTTGCAAAGAATGAATGAATGAATGAATGTAGTTTGATGCTTTTGATGGGAGTATGGTGAGGTTTCAGTGTTTCACATGTAGGGTTCAATCTTTCTTTTGGCAAAGTTTTGTCCAAAGTGTATGATGATATGAAGATCTTTGGCTAAATGTAATTAGATTGAATAATAAATCGAGTTTTATTTTAGCGTATTTTAAAATAACAAATCACCTTTTAAGAAGTCTCAAAAAACAATAATTTTTATTTATTAAAAACATTTGAAATCTTCAATGCACAACAAAAAAATAAAGAAAGAAAATAGATCTAGTAAAACCAAATAAGAATTAGCATGAAAAGGCTAGGCCAAATGCATAGATATTACAATTAGGCACGTTCTCAAATTGTTTTGTCATATCGTCATATAACTTCACAGGTTGAACTAACATTGTGAATTATTGGTTAAAAAAAAAATTCTTTAATTTTGATTGATTATATATCGCTCAACTTGTTGAGTTTATCTTGTATTTTTTTGTCAATAAGTAATGCTCTCATAATCACTTGAACATCTTAAATAATTATATGAACATGAACATCTTAAATATGGAGTAATAACATGAAAGGACATTTTTCTGGTATGACAAAGTGAAGAATTATTAAAATTATCAGAGTGAAAAGGCAGACAAATCGAACAGGCTATCACTGAACTTGTAACTTGATGCTAGGTGTACCATGATGTAGAGAGTGAGAGGAATATCGGGCGTCGGTTGTAGTCAAGAGCGGTCGCGCCTGAGACTGGTGTACATCTTTGAAGCTGATAATTCGGATATTAACATACGTGGCTTGGCGGCTTTGAGTGGAAAGGGTGTTTGCATGGAGGGTTTTATCATCCGTATAGGTTCTCACGCTCATCCCTGAAGAAATGTGAGTTGTGTTTGTTTGTTCATGATGTAATAATGAAGGGAAGTCGCGCGAGTGTGGGAGTGAACCTATGGTCCTGGGGTGCTTTCTACTTCGTCAGAGGTGGACACAAGATTCGGCTGTAAGTCGGATAGTATTTGAGGCTGGGCCAATGCAGGGACCGGGCATGCGGGAAACATCCTAGGGTCGTCCGAGATCATGGAGGATCAATTGTCTCTTTGTTCCCGGGAGTTGTATGGGTTACTTTTTATGGATTGCGCCCTGAGAAGCCATAGCGAATTAAGATGGATGCTTTCTGGCGTAGGTTTTCCATCTTGGTGTTCTTTAGCTAGCCTGTATGTTTTGCTTCTGTCCTGAACATATCTGAAGGCTATTCTATTGTTCTAGTAATAGCTGTTTTGAACTGCTCATGTCTCTCATGGGCCTTTTTCAAATGTGTCGGTTCAAGCTGGAATCATATGCTCTTACAATTTGTGTATATGACCTTGCATTAAGTGCCCTTTCATCGAAAACTAGATTGCTTATCAGTATGTTTGTAAAGCGTAATGTCTCTATGTTTATGATCACAGTAAGTTACTTTTGCCGCTTCAACTCTGGTGCAACTACTATAGTGGCATAGAAACATGTTGCCAGTTTTGGAATTGCAAGTCGTAGTTAGTATCTGGTGTGTATCGTAAATTGGTAGTTGACTTTGTGTTGCTATTTCGCAGTTGAGGATGGTACATTCGACTGGCTTTACTGCCTCAAGCGCGTCAGCCATACTCCCTGAATCATTAAGTACATTGAATCCCTGATGCCGAAGAGGATATCAAACTGCTGAAGTTCACGGTTGGGATGCCACCAAATGTGCTCGTTTATTCAGAGTTTCCACCAGCTCCTAAAGAAAGGTGTTGCTAGAGTTGACTCCTTTGCCATTGAAGACATCATGTGCAGGGAAACCTTGAAGAGGGAATCCGTCATGAGCTGATTGTCCGAGAAGCTGAAGAAGCATTGCTCCCAGAATCAAGTGAACGTTTTTTCTGGAGACCATCTCTTCAGTCATAGGATCACTGGCTTGATAAGCTTTCTTCATAAACCCCATGACAGTAGATATTTGACTATAATGTAGATAACCTTGGATATATAGTAGCGTGACTAATGAGAAAAGAAAACGTACTTGGCTCTCTATCCTATATTTCATGGCTGCAGAGCCGTGTAAGTGTATGTGTAGTGTTGCTGGACTTGCAAAACTACTGTCTAGTTCCGCTTGTTTGTATTGTTGCATTCTCGATGGATCCTCCATCGAGGATTTCCATCCTTTTCTGGTTGGAGTTTGTCCGAAGTTTGTGGACAGTGTTGAGTTTTTGCGAATGCAAGTATCAGTATAATATAATAATGTTGTTGTGGATTTGTGGTGAATATGATCCCTTCCATACTTGCTGTTTCGTATAAGTTCACTGATCTCGTTCGTTCATCTTGTTTGCTGCAACTTTTGCACGCCATAGCTGATAAGCTGGCGATGGCGATATTTCTGATTATTAACAGGTTTGTCTAGTTATACATACACAAACTGCATGCTAACCTTAAAACCACTGAATTTGAGGCTGTTTATAAAATCCCACACATTGTATACAATCAATTGATGTTTAATCAGCAATCAGAATAATAAGATTACATTACAGTCTTACAGATATGTTTTTCGAACAAAAGCGACGAAATATCAGCAGGCTTGTAATTAACTAGCATCTTCTACTAGGTAACAGACTTTTGTAATAATAGGTTCTACAACTATGAAGCTTCAAGCATATTCCATCTTCTGAACTGCGGCGTAACATTAGCTTCTTTGACACTGCTCACTCTGCAAAAATATGATGGTGAAATTAAAAACAATTAATGGAATAGCCTGATTACAAATTATATATAGTCTGTTAATAAATCGAAAATTTACCATAATCTTGAAGGTTAGGATGAGTGGGTTGAAGGCGGTAGGGATAATACTGATGAGGCGATGAAGATGAATGGCTAGCTGTCAGTACAGGTGCTGCTACTCGGCTGATCTTCTCCTCCGTAAATGGAGCTGCCCCATCACTTGCTGCTGCTGCTGCTGCTGCTGCTGCTCGTGAAGTTGCCCGCTCCCATCAACTATATGCAGGTACAATATACTTACTAATCATCATTATTTCGCGTGATAATCAATTTCATTATTTCACCAATGATTATTAGTATTTACTATGATCAATATCCTTTGCTTACCACGATACATGTTGCCGTTGTCAGTCTGCAGCAATTGTTCCTGCAGCAACAGAATGAATTCATTAGTGACAAAAATCGACGATAGTAGAGATATATGATATGGTTTAAAGAAGGATAGAATACTAGCAGATCGAAATGAATGAAGTAATTAGAAAAAAAATAATCATTTTTTAGTTTGGATAACCTTTCTGCGAAGATTTTCAGTTGCTGTTGCATGAGCTGGTTCTGGAAGGCCAGAAATCAATCATTATTCAGATTATTATTATTGTGTGCAGAAACATATACTATCTATGACATTTCAATTTATGTTCTAAACTAAGATACCAAACAACTAAAAAGTCAAAAATCGAAAAAATACAGATGATACTACTTTCGACCTAGAAGTATACGAAATCAAAATTTCTTGATATAGTTACAGTCAGATAAACATCAAAACGAACTTAATTGAATCAGTGTACATAAAAAGTAGCCAAGATCACCTTACGAGCCGAATTATGTTCAAGGAAGTCTCGAGCTGTTGTTCATGTTTGTGCAATCCTCAGAGGGAGGGGACCATATCCTCACCCAAATAATGCCTGATGCTTTGCTCGGCGTTGTGGATTGCCTCCCTCAGTGTTTGCAGCTCTGATAAATTTCTTCCTGCACACAATTAATTTATGATGTATTACATCAAAACTTCAACATTGTTTTAGACTTAATAGCCATTTAATTCATGCATGACCAATTTGAAATTGTAACAAATTTGTATCATTGAGTTGTAATATAGTTAATTACCCGATTATTATGTACAGGAAGCTGAATCTTGTACATCAGATACCTTTGTATGATCTGCTCAAGGCTGCTATAATTTCCGGTTTTCTCTAAATAAAATAAAATAAAATTCATGTGGATTTTGCCAACGAGAAGAAGAAACAAGTTAGAATCATCAAAAACATATAAAATTTCACAAGTACATAAATTATGCATTGGCTCACACCATTAGAAAATGACTCAAAAAATTAACATAATGAAAGAAAGATAATTAGTTCTATTTTCATAGTACTAATAATTTCTTATCATGTTGTCTCCTAAAATGCAGTGGTTAATTAAAGATTAATATTTATGCATGGAAAAAATATGATCAATAATAATTATCATTAAGATCTACATACCAGCTTATCTGAGTTAATAGAAGAACATAAGTAGATGATGAGTCAAATTACAGAAATTCATTAATTTGTGGACAGATTAAAGAATAATTTTGTACTGTTCACGACATATGTTTCCACAATATAAATTTTCAACAAATAGCAAATCAGACCAAATAAATAATAATTAATTAAAATTAATATTAAATTGGACTTTGGTAAATTATAGTGCCATATTATTGTTATAAAACATGAAATTATGCTTGGCTCATTATATTGCAGCTAATTTAATGATTTATTAGTCAGGAGATCCAAAAAAATCTTTTGTTTTTCATTTGGTGAAATTAAGATGAAAAAAAATTTATTACAGTTCTTTTTTTTTCTCATAGCAAAATTTTAATTCTTTTCAAAAGACAACAAGAAACATAATGGTCAAGATATAGGGGCAGAAATCTGCAATTGTATTACTCACAACAAAATGAGAAAAGTAATCATTAGAAAAACACATGAACATGAACACAACACAGAAAAATTAAATGTCAAATGAAACCCTAGCTCCAGTTGCACAGGTAATCATAAATGCAAAAATTAAAATAGAAAAACTAACCAAGCTTAGATCAATCACCACTTACACTATCAACAACCATACATCGATATTAAGACTAAATTAAGCGCGAGACAAGAGGAATTAACCTAGTAGGGTTAGGGTAAGTGTAGCTTTCGCGTTCCAGAAAAGATGATGAGTCCATATTTGAGCATCA
>SNQN01002474.1:0-32156 GCA_008642245.1 Bassia scoparia | reverse complement strand
AGAGAAAACAATGTACGAGATCCTTATGTTTCTTCACAAAGAATTGCAAGTTCATTGGTTTTCTTGAGCAGCCCTTGTCGTCGCTTCGAAAAGGTCACTTGCCTATTAGTCCTGTTCTCTATTCTCTTCATCTCTATCTTTCCCCTTCCCATGATGATCCTCTTCTTCGAAAAGATCGAAAATAATCCATACAAGAAAGAACAAGTATAAATAAMAAAGTTAAAAAATCATGACTAWTATTATTKTATGTTAATTCATAAAGTTGAAACATTTTCAGAAGTATAACAAAGAAGTTAATTAAATAAACTTAGCTTTAATTATTCTTTGAATTTATTCATACAAGAAGATGATGAAACTAGCTAAAAATAAAGCTGTTAAACATAAGTGTAATAATAAAGAGAGAAAAAAATGAGAGAAAAAGAATTGTTTAACCACAAAAAGAACTCACAAGTCACAAATAATTCCAAGGTTTAAGGCATAAAACCTAAGTTGAGTAAATTTGTCAAAAATAACATCATTTCTTACAACAAATTCCAAGCAAAAAAGCATCACATTTAAGACTGAATACCAGTATAATCAAAACATGAGGTAATAAATTAAAGAACAAATTTATGCAATGGAAAAAAAAAAATTAAAATTTGGTGTAGTCTCACTAATGAAGGGCAACAAAAACAGGAAAAACAAAGGTAGAAGTCATCAAATTCTGGAAAAAAATAGATGCAAAAACAATCATTTACAATAAATTAAATTAAAAAGCCCTAATAATAATTCATCACCATTTGAGGAGGGGATCAAGGTAACAGCTCAAAGTCTATGAAAAGCTTACCCTTTTTCCACAAATCAACCCTAATTTGGATTTTCTCACTCTATCACTTCTTAAACTCACTTCTACTCTTCAATAAAAACAACAACAAAGGAGAAAACTAACAACATTTATAAGAGAATTAATGTGAGTTTCTATGTTTTAGTTGAACCTCCCATGTTATAATGAGAATATATTTTAATTTAATTTACTTTTTATAAATTTGATGAAAAAGGGTATGTATTATTATGAAGAGTAGTATGTATAATATTTATATATACCTCATTGTCATTTTAAGTTAACCAACTTTTAAGTTTATGAATTGTAGACTTACTACTTTAGGTAAGAGTTGAGCATAGTTCAATAAACCTAGGTTAAATATATACCTAACACATCTTGCTTTTTTGTGTTCACATCATATGCCCTCCCTTTTTACATGACAAATATGTGTAACTTGCATCAAGACTTGTAAGTAAGTGGAATCATTATCATATGAGGTTGAATGTTCATATCAATTACATACAATCGGATCAAAATCATACTATTTTTTTAATATGTATAATTGGATCAGAATCATACTATTTTTAATTGACGCGTAGTTTTGGATTCAAAAACATATGTAACTTATACTCAAGTGCTAGTGGCCAACACGAAAACGTGGCCAAACAATCATACTTTCTCTATTCAGTTATAATTGTAACAACTATCACTTTAAATTGTGCACTATTTATTTACGAAGTATGTAGCTTGAATTAGCTTMGAAACTTTGACRATTAATTTGTGATAGTGTTTTAAATCAATATTGAACTTCAACCTTTTGGTTCAAATGATCTTTTCACACTTTGTTTGTAAAAAATTAAAGAGATTTATCCATGTTTAAGTTTGTTAGTTTCGCTTTAATATAAACTTAATTATTGTTAAGAATAATGTTAACTCTAGCTACAAACACATAATTTATACTCCGTATATGTTTTAAGGGATCAAGATTATGCCTCGATCGATAAGTGTGAAATTCGAAGTGCTATTACATTTAAAATAAAACGGAGATTTATTATCAATTTTAGATCTTTTTGTAGAAGCACATACACCTTATTATTGTGAATTTGTAATGTTTTTGGTTTCAAGGATAGCACATATACACGAATAATGCACTAATCACAACATTAGTTAGATCACATCACAGTCTCAAACATAAGTTAGCTCGTTTGAGTTGAGTAGGTCTGAACAATAGTAGTCAATAATTGTTCTGTGAGTGTTCATTATCATTGAAGTATCTTCACTATTACTAAGAATTCATCTAATTTTCGAAAAGTACGAAAAAAAATCACATTATGATTATTTAGAGCCAGTGAAGATGGTAGGAGCTAGCTTATTGGACCAAAGTGCTATCATATCCTGATGTCGCGAGTTGAGAGTAAAATTAGCATTCCTCCTCTTTATTCCTAAGAATAATGAACATATATATATAGAAATATATATTTATAGTACCTGGATTTTCACTAGCCTCTATTGTTTAATTTAAACGAAAAAAATTCCTTAAAATTAGATTAAGAATATTAATCTGGAAGAAAGTAGGGTGACAAGTTGACAATATTTGATGAACCTAAAATGGTATACCTTAATCCGACTATTAATTACAGAGAGATCAGAGTGGTTAAAAATGGTTATATATATACTTTCTTACTAAGTAAGCAACATATTGAACAAATAATTTATCAAAATTAATAGCTCATAAATAAGCTAATAGGTGCTACAATTATTATATTATCATCATGCAAATTAAAACAAAGAAGAGTAACAATACTCCGTTTATAATATTGGGAGATGATTAACGGACTATATATTTATTTCGCACTTCCACTTGTCTCTCTTTACACTTTCATCAAAAAGCTCTCACATATTTGGTCAAAGTCGTATAACAACTAAAAAAACAGATGTAGTATGTGCGTAATCAGTGTCCGATATATCTTGATAGAATTGTAGAAAGCAATAGTTGAAGACTTGAAGTTTAAGGTGAAAAAAAGAGATGGTCATCAATAGGAACAATGAGAAGGCAGTAATAAGATGCATGGTATAATCATTAGAAATTTCAGAAGACAGAAGGGTTAGTAAAGCAATAAAACATGGACTTTCCTTAATGTGGAAATTAACAATAAAGGGTGGTCCTTTAAATTAAAGTTTAATTAAAAAACTAATTAAGTAGGAGACTGTCATACAACAACTAACATAATAATAATAACTTATTGCATGCTATTTTAGCATCTTACTTTCATCCCAATTACAAACAGTATTTCAGTTTTTACATCACATGCATGCAATGCACCCTTCTTTTACAGTATTTTAATTTACCCCCCTTAATATTTGAAGTAACATATTGGATGTTCATACAATTCAATCATCAATTGATTATATAGCAATATAGAGGAGTCATACTACACTAGCTACTTAACTTAGCTAGTATATATACTTACATTTACATGTACATGATCGAGTAGTAACTAGATTGTACCCGTGTTATATCGTGGATAATTATAAACGGATAAGCATTTATTTAAGACAAGGGCGGTAGTGCATATAAAACGTCTAGGATTGGAAGAATATATAGTTATAATGCATGAATTAGTTATTATGGATTCCTTTATTTCTAGGAGTATGTATGTTGCTGAATTTGTTCTTTTGTGACTCCTAAATTAATTGATGAGATGTTTATGTTATATATGTGGTGTGTGTTTACATATTTTGTGATGACGACTAACAATTTTTTCAAGAAGATGTTATATTCCGTTCAGCTATGTATAAGATGCTCAAAATAAAATGGAAATACAGTTCAAAATAAATGTTGTGTTGTTTTTCACAATTATTACCTTTTAATTATTATATATAGCCTTTATATTATTGTCTTTTTACTATCATAAACTGGCTATATTTTAACATTCAAAAAATGCGTCCATGATAAATCATTAACTTGTTATAAAAATTGAATAATTATACAAAGAATGAAAATGATGAAGTTGAGACAATAGAAGAAGAAAAAAAAAAAAAAAAAAAAAACCTAGCTAAGCTAGATAAGAAAGAGAAGGTAAGAGGTAATTGTTTAATTGATTCTTAACAAAGAAAAATTAGGACAAACAAAATGAAGAAAAATGGTCGTCATTTACAGTTTTATGAATGTCAAGGCTCAGAGTATCACGTAATTACCCAATTTACAATTTACTTAGGATGATCCAACTTAAGTAAATATAATTAACTATGATGCAATGATGCATGACAGATCCTAAGTAAAGTATTACGTAGTATAGCTCGCAAAATGAAAACTTCGTTGAAATGAAATTTTATGAAACTATATAACATAAAAGATATAGGAAATGAATTTAAAGTTTTATCGTTACAATTATTAAAATAAATAAATTCAAACAATAAAATTTAATGTTAGGACAAAAATTATAAATCGAATTGATATACATAATACATATAGGTCATATACCACTCCAAAAGCTCATATTTTTGTTTTTAGAGTGCTAATYGTTCTAAATTATAATTCTAAGTAGTTACCTTTTATTTTCTTTAATTTTTTGAGATCACAAATTTAAACCTAAAATTTCTTATGCTAACAATCCTGCTTGGTAAGAAACCCCGGTGGAAGTTATCCACTCTTGGCCAAATATGAATTGGGCCACGGTAAATTTTTGTGCTTCCACCCTAGCCATGTTYACATGCAATCCGGGCCAATTGACCCGTTGAGACGCGTCGGCCCGTGGCCCGACATTGCCATACTCACCATAGTACAATTTATCTACAGGAGATGTTGCATCCCACTCTATCCATCCTCTAGGATCTATGTGGTCACCCAAATAAGACTCCATGTACACTACCCTAGCAAATATTTTCCACGGGCGGCCTAAATATGTCGGAAAGCTCGATTTCACAGCCTCGAGGTCCATCGTGGCTCGGGCTTGGCAAGCGTGGATTGACATGCCCGTGTTTTGGTTTGGATCCTTGCGATTTTGGGCCGTAATGGTGATCTTTTGTTGTGGCATCGGTTTACGGGCCCACATGGTGCAATTTTGAAACACAACAGCCGCGTTACCAAAAATGAAATCGACCGTTCCGTATATGTCGCACTCTCGAAAAAATTGTCGTTGCGAGTGCACATAGAGCGTGTCTTGGTATCCTTTAATCTCACATCGATAGACCACGGCGTGGTCAGCCCCTACACGGAGGGCTACGGCTTGGTGGTTGCCCGGTCCGGCTTCATTCACAAATGTAATGTCTCGAACCACAAACCCTGAACCAGTAGCAGCTGCAACAATAAAATAATACAAAGTGAGATAAAAGGTTGTGGACCCTTACTAGAGATTGAAATTATCCATATAACCCATTCGCCCTTTTTTTCGAATGGAATATAAATATCTTCCTTTTGCTTCATCGTAAATCTGTAACCATCACATTGAAAAATTGTTGTAAATTAGTGATTAACGAATGAGAGAATATTGAATTTATTTAGAGGATGAAATTAATGGCCGTTTAAAAGGGTCCATGTCATGGACTAATAATAATAATAATAATAATAATAATAATAATAATAATAATAAGCCGAAAGTACAGTCCGACATTGATGGAAATTTTACAGGCCCAACAAGGCAACAACGATATACTTGTTCTTGCCAATTGTTTATTAGTCACTCAATAATTTGTGACAAATTGTTTTTTTTACTTGGTCAATTTAATAGTAATAAATATTAATGGTTCGTTTACTTCAACTGAAAATAATTTAACTAAATTGAATTAAAATGAAATATTATGAAAATTAGGTTACAAATTGAACTGAAAATAAATTGAAATAAACAGACAAGAAGCTCGATTGAGCGTGAAAAAACTTGATAATTACAAAGTTGTTTTTTTTAATAGTTTATAAAAGCGTAAATAAATTATGTGGAATATATGGTTGACTATACTCAAATTAATATACTCCCTCTGTTGCGTTTTACTTGAAACAATTGACATTATTTATTAGAAGTAAAATATTCAATTGTTTTAAGTAAAACGTAACGGAGGGAGTACTTCGTTAACAAAATTAAGAGTATATGAAAGAAGAAGTGTATACCAAATGCAGCAGTGTGAAATGTGGTGATTTGATCACGACCTACGCTCTTTCTGCCGGTGATTACCGTTCGACCTTTACCTTCACCTAAAAACCACAAGTTGGTTTTCTTTCGTCCCACTTTCAATATATCTTCTTCATATCTGTAACAATATGCTACTTCATTTTATTATTCAGACAATTTCTAAACTTCATAAATGACATATTCCTTCTATTAAGGCATAATTGGCAGCAACAACGTCGCACCAATTTGGATCGAGGTGCATGAAACAACACTAATTTGATCGGGTGCATATAACATTACCAACTTGACTAATGTTCTATTGAAATTCGACCAAAATAAGATTATTACTAAGGCTTTGTATTCAAAAGTCATTGAATAAAGTAGGAATGTTTTTATTTTTAAGACCAAATTTTTATTACAAAGCGCCGTGACATATATGACTTATTCCTTGTCACCCACTAGTTTAAGTGATGTCTTGTATGTGTACCCCGGCGTTGTTTCATGCAATTCTGTTGGGCCCCAGAATGTTATATTTGTCTTAGCGCGAACATATCTTCTAGTATATCATATAGTAAAGCCAGTACAAAGTGTCAGCGACCTTTTAAAAAAAGACGCGATAAAAGCTCAATCCTATAATTCGAGGCTTATCTGACAAAGTTCGTTCACATAGAAATTAAACAACCACGTAGACCATTATCTCATTCTCACTAATTATTCTCTACTACATTTCTTCATGTATATAATCTAGGGAGATCTATTAACTTATGCATTACTCTTTAATTTGTAAGAAATATTTCATATCTTGTCTATTGTTTCCACTCAATAATTAAGAGAAAATTAATTAATAATGCACTTAAAAAGACATACTCCAACAAAACCTTCAACCAACACATTATTGGAAAGTACCAAAACCAAAATAATTCTACTTCACTACCCTTCTATTAGCCAGTTCCCCTAAAAGTTTTTTAACTACTGACTTTTCTTAAATTTTTTTACCAAACCATTTTATCAAATTTAGGCATACTCTATTAACATCAAACTAGATAGTCCTTGTCAAATAAATATAGAAAAGAAAAAAAAAGCTCTGAGATAGTACACTTAACTCACTAGTTCAGTGCACTGAGACAAGAAGGTTAACTATCGTATACCGGCAATATTGAACACGTATATCTGATTTATAATGCGATTGGACCTACTTCTTCAGGAACCTTTTATAGCCTCGGCACAGTTTTAAACTTGAAGAACGTACCTCACCCCATCTTGTTGCTCATGTATCCCTAATATCTCGCCTAGAGAATATTTATTACGGTCGCGACCTTCTAACAACTCTTTTTGCCAGGAAGCCTTACATCATGTTAGGAAATCTTGTAACATTTTCCGTAGTATCACATAGTCCAGGTTTACGACCAAGACTAACCCCTTCTCAGGGATGTATTTGGAAAGCTAGGAGTGCTGTAAAAAAATCATCAATTTTATAGTTAGTTAGCGTATAATAACAATAGCTGTGTGTATGCTAAAACAAGCTGGCTTTGATGAAATCTTGGAGCCTTCTGTCCATATGTTGTACGCGTTACGGTCCTCGGCCAGCGTTCATTTCTAAGATCCTATGCGCGTACCGTGGTCGTGGATTCGTCATGGGCCCTCACTCTTAATGCTCATGTCAGTCACATCTGCTTGACCCTTCCTCCCTCCTGTAATTCCAAAATGAAAGATGATTTGTTGATACAATGGCAGTTATGTGGTGGCCCCTTGGGCATTGCTATAATTTGAAATCGCAATAAAACGGAAGAAGAAATGAAAAGTAAGGGTTGAAAACTACAATTTTTGAGATAGAAAATGACAATATAGAATAGTGTTTTTCGTGGAGTATTTTTGGCTTTGTTTGGTTATAATTTGTATGCTTTTCTTGAATAGCTAAAAGGATTTGTCAGATCCATTATTTTTTTCGACAATATTTTAATAGGATCAGTCAGTTTATTAATCAATGTATGCAAGAGTGTGGATTTAATTAGTGTTGAGTGATTACGATTAATAATTCGTTTAAAATATTTAAGAAATAGACAATAAAGAAAGAATAAACTAGTTGTTACTCTATTATTAAGTATTATTAGATTGCAATAAATAGTTGCATGTATGTAGCGTGTGTCGATTTATACTTCTGATTCTATACGGAGTGCAATTTGATTAATTGTGCATGTGACTTCGTATCTCATGTTAAAACAATTTGATATCAACTACTAATATTATGTAAGCTAGATACTTAAAACTTTGTTACGGTCACAGAATATTTTGCTCGTGTAAGAAAAGTACTAGCATATAATAAGACCAAATTATCATGAAACAAAGGAATTCTCTGTTTTATATCTTTTACATTATCATCTCTCTGATTTTAACAAGGTAATGCTGTATCTCTACAAATTTGGTTAGTATTCTCTTTTAATTTTGCAGACCACGTTCATAAATATAATAAAACAATCTACGACACAGTGTACCATTGCATGCATTATAGGATCAAAGTAGAGAATCCCTAGCTTATATATAATGGGTATGGTGTCTTAGTGTGATAATGTTTTTAATAATAATTAACATTATCATAAACTCCGAAGAGATTCACAACTTCTGCTATCTGTTAATCTTTAATAGGTTCATGAGGATTTCCGAAATAAGTGCCAGGAATAAATTTCCACACTTACGTACACTGTAAATATAAATAATTACTTTCTTCCGTTAGCGATATTGCATGATGATTTTGTTTGTTGGAACATGTAGAGAAAGTTATTTCAAACAGGACATAACAAAAGCTGTAGGTTGGTAGGATTATAGATTTCAGTCTGATCCGATAAATTCACAAACTATTATCTTGCTGCAACAATGTTCCTTCAGTCTGGTAAATTCCAATGTAATCAGTTTTTCTTCTCTTTTGCAACTGCAAGGTTTGCATTTTTTTATTGAAACGTTAAAGTTACGCGTCGTGAGGCTCTGGCTTCCTCTACGGCAGCCAAATTACCTAAATTTCAGGAAACATGACGCCTTAGAGTGAGAAGTGGTGGATATACCCCGACATTAACTGTCGAGGTTGGGTTCGACCCCGGGTCATGCCTAGAAAAATGGTAACAAGTATTATTCACCTGCATGCTTCACCTTGCATACTCCGATATAAGTTTATACAATTGCTTCAATAATTGTTTGACATTATATTTGATGAGAAAGGTCCAAATTAAACAATTAACTTCGATTGAAATCTTGGAAATTAGAATTATGCCTGCCTTTCAACTATGATGAGTAGTGAACTACCTAAGGTAAAAAATTGTGTACATATAATAAAAGGGTGGATTTTCCCATAACTTTAATTCACTTAAAGCATTTTATCAATTAATGATTCTCCAACTGTGTATATATTAGAAAAAAACTAACAATGATTACTGTAATGATTTGATCATAAAAATTCCGATCGTACAAGTTAATGTGATGAACGTTCTATAGTGATGAAGTATTTACATACAAGATAAATAAAAATAAAGTTTTATTTGTTACAAAATTTGACGAATATTAATCATTATATATAACGGACTTTGGAACTTATATAAACTAAAAAGTGTATGGGTACGCTTATATTGACTACATATACCAGGCCATGTGCGATATACCACCCTGACTCTTGATCAATTAGGAATGCCTTCTTATACATATCCTTTACAAGATTACAAGTGAAACTTGCAGTTTAATTACCCGTTATTTTAATGAATGGACAATGAATTGATCGGGGAGTGATAGAGTTACCCAAGGGTTTGCCAACCCTCGCCTAATACTGAATTATTTACATATGACCTAAAAACAGTTATAACTTTATTTTATTTAATCGATCATCTCACCTCTAATTATTGCAAATTATAGATATTGTGATTTATTATCTTGTTTCTTAAAGGGAACGATCATGATACTCCTATATGGGTTAGAATTATTTAGGATTTATCGGAATTAAATACCGTCAATGACGCTAGCTTGGCGTTATTTAGACACGAGCAGTTACTACCAAACGACTAACATCTATTTATACCCATGACCATTGTGATCTTACCACGTACAAATCAACATATGGATCACCGATTATTGCACGTTGTAATTGTAATTCATTTTACGAAACTTTATTCATCTTCCTTGCTTCACCGTTTACCCTATACAACAAGTAACCCAATATATACCTCATCAATTTCATTCTTAATGAGCTATAGGTCGTAATGCATTATTTTAATCAAGAGTCTTAGACTGATTGAGTATTGAAAATTAGAAAGAAAATTCAAATGAGTAGAGATGATGTTGTTCATCGATTACACTCATCAAATTTTTTGAAGGAGTATTATCCACACAGTCAAAGACGATGAAAACTTCTACCTCGTAACAGTAGTATAAAAATAAAGACAGTGTCCGTCATACATATACCTGCATCTATAGTAATCTTATAAGTCAATGTAGTGTTTACGTGACTGTTAGCTGTACTAGTCACTACCAACAACTACTACAATAATGGCAAGCAACGAAACCACCTGCTCAACTGGAATTCAATCAATCACGACACTCACTCTTTGCTCCTGAAGTGACGACCGAAAAACGACGTATCTGATTAGAAGGATGAGAGGTACCGTGACGGTCCCCGAGGAGTGAACTGAATTCTCCAACCAGCTCTCAAACAATACCTTGTCACGCCGAGCTCTAGTCCACCGGTGCATCTCCGCAGTTCTTTATTTCGTCGGAAGATGACAAGCCAACCAACCTCTCAACGTCATGTTTATTAGCGAAATGTGGGCCACCTCACGGGGTCCACTGCCGCCACGGCACCCGGGAAGTTTGCCGAGCGAGAGGAGAGCGCAGAGTTTCCGGAGGTACCGGGATCAGAGCCTCGCATGCCTCCCTGATTCAGCCTCGAGGTTGGGGCTCGCCCACACGGGCTTGTGGCTCCTCACGGCCTCGTCCACACCCCCCGCCGCACCCGCTCGCCCTCCCGTCACCACTAGGATCCACAAGTGTGGCGATGATGAGGAGGCCCCGGATAGTAGGAGGAGGAGGAGGCATGTTTCGGGTTTGGGTCTTGGGCGGGCGGGGTTTGGGTTGGTGGAGGGTCGGGGTTTGGTGATTCGGGTTGATGGGGGTGGGGTATGAGGAGGCCATAGTTTTGAGTCCATTTTGCGGTGAGTGAGTTTGGAGGAAGGAAATGGGGGGATTAATAGGAGGATGTTTGGAGGGTGGGGTATAAGAATTCCTTGTCTATAGACTATAAGGGAGGTTGAATATAAGTTGTATCTGTAGACAATGGGTCAAGAGTTAGCTGAGAGTGTAGGAAGGATTGAAGGTCTGAAGGGTTACATTTATTACAAGTAATGTTGAATGAGTACCTAAGTCTCTCTTAACTGGGACTTGGTACATATCTAATGAATAGGTTGTGAAGATGGAATATAATCTCTTTTAGGGGAGATTGACCTACTACGCTCAGACAGTATATGTGTACGCGCTTTTCACCTCTTTTTAAGTTGGACTTTTACGAGTATAATGGATCAAAGATTCGGAACCACAAATTTCAGAGGATTCATATGATCGTTAAATATTAGGACTAGGGCTAATGGAAAATACCCCTGACGTACCCCGACATAATGGTGAGTGAGGTTTCGACCCCTAGCTATAGCTAGGGACGGTATTCGGTAGGAGCTTCCCCACTGCCTACATTAGGAGGGCCTTCTTGTAGGAGTCTGATTTGCACCTACTTTACTTTTGGCGATCGTCAGCAAATTTATTAAATGGTAGCTATGCTAGTCGCTAATTGAAATACGAATTTTGTGTAAGAAGTGCGAAAAATAAATTAAATTCTCCTTCTTGTAGTTGCTTTTATTAAGTTGTTATAATTGTTCTTTCAGGTGGATATAGATCATGTCTCTAAGGGGTAGCATCTATAGTAATTTAAACAGTTTCACCGCAAACTTATGTATTAGCACCTCATTTTAATCCATGTGCAGGGGTGCTATATAATATACAACAATGGTAAGATATGTATGTAAGTATGTAACATCCTTAAAATACTGGACTCCTAGGAGTAGATATTAGGATTAACCATACAATATGACGTACCTCAATTTTACTCATTTAACAGAAATGAGAGTGAGTCGAAATAACTCTAATTCAATCTATCATAAATGAAAGGGTTTGTGTATTGGTGATTGAGAATACATCTTCGTAGGGAAAACCTGGGTTTCGAGACCCTGTAATAACAATTGGGGAATGACATGAACCTAACCACCCAGAACTGATCTCGTATCCGGATTAGCTCAATAAGGTGAATCGGTGGAATTAAGAATAATGACATAGAGATATGCAGTGTAACAGATGTTACTATTCTTGATATAGAAGCTGTGCTTTCTTATTTCACCAACTTTTGGCATCCAAGTTTAGGCCTTTTGAGGAAGGAAAGATGACATGAAGCATGAAGCATTGAATAACACAATGAGGCCCGAAAAAGTAGAATAAAATCGTAGTCATTTTATGTCGAAAGTGAAGTATTAGTTAATGAACAGGACAATTATTTTGCATTGCTTTTCAATTTCCATAATTCCTTCATGAATAGCAGCTTCATTTCTGCACGCAATTCTCAATATATAGATTTCAGATAGCACATTCATATGATTCATACGAAAACCATGTTATGTTGCCGTTGTGGTTTCCTTTTTGCTGATTTGGGATGTGCTCGCTTTTTCGGCGTTGGAAACGTTCAATTCGAACTATTTCTTTACTACGGAGTACATAATTTTTGATTGACCTATGTGAAATTCTTGATTTAATTAATCTCAAAGATTTGTAAATGTAGAGTAAATTTAGTTGTGTGTTTTCGTAATCATAACCACTGAAACACATAATTAATTAAAGCCACATAAGAAACACATAAAGAAGAGAACTACTTCATTCTCATTCATGATGTATAATTTATTGCGAGCTTATTAACACTAGATCATATAATGAGAGTGAGAATCATACGTAGGAGATAATCAACTCTCATACATGATGATCTACCATAATAAAGAAAACCTAAACCTATCAAAACAAACTCGACTTGAAATTCTATTGATTATGCGAGTTGATCATTTGAAGGATTATTAACATTTTTGGACAAACTCGACACGTTCTACAGTTCCATTCGACCCAACTCGAACCAAAACCTATTGTCGTCACAAAATAGGTGCAATTACTTCTAATATATAAGAGTCACACTATGTAGTACATTATTAATTGCATCATTTAGATAATTATAAGATAGATCAATTATTCATGAATTAATTGCATTACTATAGTATAATTTTGGTATGATCATATATACTAAACAAAAAAGAGACAAGATATGATTTCAAAATTGATGATAGACAGCATACATTAGTTGGAACATACTTCTAATAGTCCTTTTTAAAGTGATTAGATTAGGAGAAATAGACCTCTCAACTACACTATAACCAAGATTATTAAGAAATTAAAATTAAAGGTCACTGAATTTCATGAACCACGTAACATGACGAGGTATACATAACCAACCATGCATTTTTATTAATTAGCCATGCACTAATTAGATTCTTCTGTTTTTCCGGTTCTTTATAGAAGCTTATGCATATCTACTCTATATTCTTATAATTACTTATAATGGTAGCTTAACTATATATTGATAAAACGATATTGTTAACAAGCCCGCGTACCCTTAGCGGTTAGTTAACATCAAATATATGGATGTCAAAAATCACACGTTAAGTCGTCAACAAGTCTAATTAATGCTTTTTCAAATCCAATATTTCTATTTTAGCTACTCAACAAGAAATCTCCTTATTATTAATGCCCGAGATGCTTGTTGAGCTCATGCTTGAACCAAAAAGGTGCTAGTGTTATTAGTTGACTTGAGAATGAAGCTAGTGTTAATTAGCTTTTGCCTTACCCAAAAAGCTACTCTCAACACTCAATTCAAACAAAAGTAAATAAAATTATATGATGAATTGTTCGAGGTTTATCCTTTTATAGTTCGTAACTTTTTTTTAAGAGAAGATAGCGAGACAATTCTATAAATGAATTGCCATGGGCTTACAAAATAGTAAATCTTAGAGTGTCTCTATTCAGCTTATTTTATTTATTTGAATTTTTTTTTTATTTGAACTTATTTTTCTTATCAAAATTTATATGAACTTATTTTTCTATAAGTAAGTAAAAATAAGTTGAACGGAACATAACTTATTAAAACATTAGTAGCTTAGAAAGCATAGCATGTGACACCATACAACATTGTCCTAGCTATTTATTTGATTAATGCAGCATACAATATTTATATCGTGGATGTGTCCTTAAACAATGTGTAGAACTTTCATTTGGGAGGTCAGGGGTGAAATTGACAATCCACCTACCACCAATATAGGATAATGCGGGAATAAAATTACGAGGATGCCTAATCAATTCAGTGGATTGAACAAAATTTGTCAACCCAATGGCATTTTGATAAATAAATGAAATTTTTATTTACAATTTTGTCATTTATCTTTTTCTTTTTGATTTATTTACCAAAATGTCATGGATTGATAATTTTTATCAATTTACTGGATTGACTAGGAATTTTCCTTTGTCAACCTAGATTCTTGTTTTACTTGGTTAAAAACTAAAATAACATTGCTTATTCTTGTCATATCAAAACACACAAATGACATTTCTTAAGAAAGTACATACATCCTTTTATGTCGAAACCCACATAGTGTGATATATACCGATCGATGATCGAATATCTGACCACATGGATTAAGGGGGGGTTGAAACCATTACTCCACTCCAAACGCCTTCCTCATATATAGTCTTGGTAGAGGTTGCTTAATGGTCACACCATGTTTGGAGTGCAACCAAGAAAAGGTAAGGAAAAACAAGTAGAGGTTGAGTAGGGCCGCTTACATAACCAGAGTCCAACTCATCGAATTGAGTATTGACTTACTTCGTTTAATAATTCGTTTGGCCCAAATCAACTTTTTTTTGGTATTAGGCCCAATGATTATTCTTTCTCTTTTTATGTTTAAATTTCATTGTAAAAGTGTTTTGTTAATGAAAATTTATGGGAAGTAGAAATTCTTGTGTTACGACTTGTGATTAATCACACATACTTCCTTCGATTCTTTTTAGTTGCAACAAAGGTTTTTAACGTTATTTCAAGAAAGAGATTAATAATGTAAACGAACAAATTTTTCAAAGTTATTTACACAATGAAAAATGCGATTATAACTTCAATTGTGTTACATTTTCTTTGATTAATTTGCCGTATTATATTGTTAAATTTCTTCTTAAAATACGTGAAAATTCATTTGTTACCACTAAAAAGAATCAGCAGTAAGTATTAAATTACAACCACGGTTAGTTTGTGGGCCTATTATTGTTGTTTGGATGAATAATGAGTATTATATAGGTTGAACAAAAATTAGGCTCGGATATATGATTCGCAGTTTCGGGGATATGTGATGAACTTGTGTATAAATTAACGGTAACATGATTAGAACTTTTTCCTTCATCCAATCAAACCAGAAATTTGTACTTGGTAATGTTTCTAATAAGTAGTGTAATTAACTGACTTATATATTTATCGAACACAACTTTAACCATTAATTATATCTATATACCCGAACCACAAATGCTCGGATACGAGTTTAATTTACAAGAAAAGTTCACACCAGCTATTACAGACGACTATAGTAAAAGTTCTCAGTGAACTGTGAACCAACAAATAAACCTTATTCAGCAAAAATGATACATTAATTAGTTGACACAGAAGGTGTATTCACTCAAAAACTGTTAATCTTCTGTTTACAAATCAATTCAAACAACGAACTTAGCTGAATGTCACAAACTCAGTTGGTAAATCTTAGACTGCCAATATTCATGAGGTTGCCACCACTGAATAAGACCATGAGCTGACATGAAATCTTGCTCCTTAACAATCAAGTTCATCGTCACAGAAGCTGAAGGTATCAGACGCGACGCCTCGCCCTCTTTCCCTAGTGCACCTGATACTAAACTCACTACAGAATGTTTGGTTGCAATTCTCTCAATTCTACCCGCACCCCATCCTTCCATCTTCTCTCGGTGCTCGAAGTAACCGATGTACTCGCAGCAAAGWGGGTCTTTCGGGTTCAAAAACAGGTAAGGTGTCCAAGAACAAAGCAGGGAGAATGGATCCTTCTGTTCATGTGTAGCATTACTGCTCTTGTTACCATTTAGAGCTAGTGAAAGGCCAGCATTGAGTACACTACGAGCAATCCGAGCCCCATTTCTCAAATTCGGATCATGGATTTTCTCAAACGGAGCGGAGGTGTAAGGAGGGTTGAACAGGTACGTTTCGATGTAGCACCCCCTTTTAGCCATGTCTTTGCCTGCTTGTAATGCTATAGCCGCCCCTAGCGAATGCCCGGTTAACCAAACGTTACCGGGGCCTGCTTTGGCTACTATGCCCTCCACTGCTTGGAATCCGGTCTGGTACCGTGTGTCCCGTGCAAGTCCATTRAGGGCTAGTTTGATGTCCAATAGAAAGTCTCTTTTACGAGTTTCACGTCTTAAAACTGTGCCCCGGAATGCAACAACATACATAGGAGACATAGGAGACGTTGGTTCTGATACCATGTTAGAGGTGAGGCGTCTGTACTCATAGATGATCCCGAAAATGGAGGAGTCGATTGGATCTACTAGGGTCTCGAAGCATTCGAAATCGATAAAGTTCCACCAAATAGGGGCTAATGCATCGTCTCCTGTTCGTATTATATTTGGCGGTTCTCTCGTGAACAAACTCTTGGATCAAATTGCTGCCTGACCTCCTGTGTTTCTGAGCATGTCCTGCAATCAAATTTATTCATATTTCATTGCTTTAGACCTCAAATACTCATTGAGTGCATAATTAATTGTGATGACGAGATACATCTCATCAATTAATATTTGTTCGTTTTAGTTGGTTAAAGCTTTAGAGGGTGAACATATATAAAGATACGAATCAAATTCCTCGTACATGACTCTTATTACCTTCCCACTCCTATGCAAATATGATGTATCACATTCTACGTACTAAGAAATCAACTGCAAGAACTGCATTTCTTTTTACCTCGATAATTTGTTGTTTTTATCTATAATCAACATTTTAATCTTCAGATGATTCATTAGTAGCATTTTTTTATTCTATCTGACAAGTTGATCCACTTTATAGAAGATTTAAAAGAGAATTGAGGATTATACCTACAGAAGTGAGGTGTTGGGGCCACCATAATGCTGAATCTTTCACGTTCGAACAATGGCTTTTCAGGCTTTCCTCTTCCTTTTCTTCCCTTCATTTTACAGTATACCTGCAAATTAACAAGATGTCTGATAAATATTCAGAAGTACAATTCATCTCATCCGTATAAATTTCTCAGAAACAAATTAAACCTTTGCAATTAAAATCCAGATTGCAAAATTTCAAGAAGGAGTTGAATATGGAAAAAAACAGACACAGCAAATATATCATTATCAAATGCAGAGCACATTTATCTAACTTTACATTTATACATAAGACAACAACATATTGTTTTTAAAAATATGAAAAAATTATAAGCTGAGAATTCACAGAACAAAGAATGAAGCAGTGGTAGATCAGTAGAGAGATTGTGCAAAGATTGAGTCTTGTTTTGGAATGGTTGTGAAAATACGAGTATGAGGAAAGTCGAGTATATGATTGACGAAGTTTTATTATAAATTAGATTGAATAAGTTCAAAGGTGAATGAAAATGATTTTTAATGTGTATATGGATTCTATTGGATGTTCAGCAATATTCAGGAGATTTTTGAAATTTTTTTTTATTAAGCGTGTTGACTGCTATGATGAATATGTGATATGGTGGATATGAGATTTTGTTCCCTTTCTAACGCATTGTTGTGTAAATTCTTTGATGTAAATTAATGATTTGGGATGACTAAGTTGGGACTTAGGATTCAGGATTGAAAAGAAGTGGGTTTAGAAGTTGTGGGTTGGTGTATGGAACTATGGAAAGTCGTGGTATAGGTCAAGTCTTTATGCGATTGGCAAGGTTAGGCTTTGCTATTTATACGATTGAACTATCAAAAACTAATGTGTTGGCACCGTTCTTAACATTAATTTATTGTCAAAAGGGTCTTGATATCTAGGAATTGATAAAGTTTTGGTTTAATTTCTTAGTTATGCTTTTGAAACTGTATATTAATACATAAAAGTGTAACTCAAATAAATTTACATAAACTTTGACTATACTAAGTGTAATTGGAAAGTTCTATTAGCATAACTTTAAAGCATAGAAATAGTATTTATTTTCTTTCTGTCATTTTACATATTATTATGCAGCAATGTAGTACATTTAAGCACAGTACAAAAAAGGATCGTTTTTTTTTTGTTTTATATGACTTAATGTGCCTGGTTTTTTCAATAATAATTATGTAAAAACCGTTTTTTGCTTACTTTGTCTTTGTCATATTCAGTGGCGAGTGTTGGTGATATATTATAGACAATTTTGTACTAATACTATGTATGTAAAGCAACTCTTATGGATTATTACAAAATTACATGGAGAGTGATGGAGACTAATAAACAGTTTTTTTTTTAAATCTACACTAGAAATAAGTTCAGTCTAAATCATAAGCATATTAAAAGAAAAGATTTTGGGACGAGGTGTCCTCATGCCCGCGTTTGACCACCATATAACGGTCACTTAGTGAACAAAGATGTTCACACAAATTGTCACGAAGAATTAGTCAAGTTATATATAAGATATGAAGCTCAAAAGTCACTCTCATAATTTTAGGGAGAATAAAGTAGTGCTTATTCAGTCTGTACTCATCTGTAACGCAATTAAAATAACAATTGACTTTTCATGATATTTTAGGAAGAGATTTACCATCAAACGAGAAATTGGATCAAATATGTTTAACCGAGTGATGATTAGGATTAATGAAAGTTTATTGTGTTTAAAATATTTTTGTTTATTTTGACTCATTTTTTTACTATGTTGATACTTACACCGCAATTATGAACATACAATTGTTTTATTTTTATTAGCGTTACGGAGGGGAACAATTGTTGTGTATAAGGAAAATTCATCTTTAATCAGATGAACTTTCTACTTCATTCGTCATGATATGTCTTACATAGTGTTCACTAAATGGTAAAGCTTCAACTGCCAATTGGAATGAGGTCCCACCATTGTGTGAATTTCCATTGAGACCTTACAAATCTTGTTCCTGACAATCACATTCTTGGTAAAATAGCTGTGGGGTTAGAGTGAGCCTCACCATCCTCCCTATTGCGCCGAACCAAACCTACAAAGCCGATCTTGGTTGCATACTTGTCGTTCACCTATACAGCCGACTCCTTCCTTTTTTTCCGGGTTCGAAATAACGATATATTCGCAACAATCGGATATTAGGGTCAAATAGGTATAGGGATTCCAAGAGCTAAGTAAAGTAATGAGGTCATGTATGTTGTGCATATGCAACTATATTGTTTCTGACCCTCATAAAGAAGGTGAAGAGACGGCTGTTGACATATCTTAGATACATATCGGGCCCCGATTTTTAACGTACAAGATTGGTCAAGTTTCTAGATACGGGAGTCAGGAAGTATAGTGGGGGTTTAGAAAGGTTTTTCTACGTAACAACGCCTCTTTGGACCATGGTCGTTTTGCCAATTGTACGCTTTAGCGCGCCACCAAGTGAATGTCGGCGCTAAACCAATGTTTCTATGACCAATTTGGTTATTCATGCTCTCCGCTTGGATGCGGTTTGATACCGTGGTTACAGTTAACCCGTTTAGGGCGAGTTGCACGTCCAAGTAAAGGTCTCGTTTTCTAGTGTCGGGTTTGGTGACCGTGCCACGAAAGGCTATAACGTACCGAGGGGGTATGCTCATGGGGTGGTAAACATTAGGGTTGTGGTACTTGTACTCGAATATGGCACCAAAGATTGAGCAATCTACTTGATCTACAAGAATTTGAACGCATTGGAAATGGAAAAAATCCCACCAATTTGGGGCTAGGGCTTTATGCCCCGTTCTGTTTTGTTGACGATCTCTCTCCAGAATGTATACTCCTTGTACCAAACTAGCTGCCACCGATCTTCGATGATCTGGAATCCTCCTGGTAATTCCAAATTTATATATTATAGCATATTAGATCAACTCGTTAATACATTTACTCCCTCCGCTCCATTTTATTTTCTACATGTATTTTTTGGTGTTCATTTTATTCTTTACGTTTTCTTTTTTATTGTTTAATTTTTTTTTTTTATGTTATTTTTACTCTTAAAATATCTCATATATATTAATTAATAATTACCCCTTATTTTTTTACTTATTATTCTCGATTTTCCACTCAAACTTATCTCATCCCCTCATTTTATAAATATAAAAAGATTGACTTTAATTTTACTACACATCTCAAACAAATTAAAAGAATAATACAATTTCCAAGTAATACCAACTTATTTTATCCAAATACTAATTTTCCTTAATTAACATGTAATTTTACAAAAGTAAAAGTTAAATCGGAACGGAGGGTGTATGTAGTAGAGAAAACCCATCAAAATTAAATAAAAGATGATATAGTTATATCGAGTTCAACTTATTTAAAATAGTAAACTAATGGAGTTCGTTTTTTCCAACTAAGATATATATCAACTAGACCTAAGATATGGAGTAAAAAATACTCCGTAAATAAATAGAGCAAATACCAATCAACACAATTAAGATGGAAAGGTCCACATATGCCAAAGAATTCCTTCTCAGAGGGCTTTGCAATTGCCTCCTTTTCTACTTCTTCATCTACATTGAATCCCTTCATCTACAATAACAAAGCAAGAACAATTATCGCAACAAAAACCACAAAATGATCATTTCACGTACTAAAATTAAAGTCATCAATAATATGTAACAATGTAACAAATAATGATATGAACCAATGCATAAGCCATATAAAAGAGTATAAGTGATTAATTAAGCCGATTTGATTGATTATATATGCAAATTAAGTCAATACAAATCAATTAAGCATACATGTACAAGCATACAAGATTGATAAATAATGTAAAATGAGCAATAAATCACAAAAATATATTACAATGCAAGGGAACGAAATAAAATGCAAGAAATTAAACTTACATTATGATATTGAACGACTACGATATGGGATAAAGCTAGAAGAAGCCAAAAACGCCAAACTAATTAAGGCATTATGTGTGAGTAATTTTGGGTGTTATTTGAATTTATATCATGCACTTTAATTGGTTGACTTGTACGTTTTGTGTAATTTTATTTAAAGTCAATGATTTTGCCAGGTCCAGGAGAGAGAGAGAGAGAGTCTTGAAAACGAGCTCCCTAATATCACATATCATGATCATAATAAAGGGTAGATTTTATATGGAATCAAACTAGTTTTAAATAATATTCGTAGCACTTTAGAAAATACGATTTTTAAGAGAGAAAGGGAAAAAAATGAAAATCTGTATAATAAAAGTGAGAGAGACAATTTAAGACACTTAGTTTTTATAAGGTGATGTGGATATTTTGAAACAGATGAAGTATAGTTTATGAAAAAAAATCAGTTTTATATACTCCCTCCGTAACACAATAACTACAACAATTAGACATTTTTCCTCTCTATTTTATGTCAAATCGTTACAATTATTACGTTAGAGAGGGAGTACATGTTATTTTGGCCATATATATATACTTCGTACTTCCTATCTTATTTTCAACTTGTTTGAGTAATTGTTTTAGTACATGTTGTTAGATCGTGCAAGTGGGATGACTTTGTGCCATCTTGTGAATCATTCATATTTTACGGTTTCTTCGAGTTGGTTAGACAATGATTAATTAGGTGGTTTTGGCATAATATGATTAGCATAGTTGTTCTTGATTTGAGTTGTATGTCATAAATTAACATAGTGTGCACCTGGGTTATGACTTATGAATTTATGATTGGTTTTCACATCATATAGTGAGTTTGTTTGAAACATGTGTCAATGCAATATAGTGGATTTCATTAGCATAAAACCCGACTACTACTCTACACAATAAGGTTATATTTATATATATTAGAGAGAATTTCATTTTTCGTTTCAGCATTCAAGAAGATATAGTAAATTGTTCAGTAATGACACGTGTTTTTCCTTATAAAGAAATAGAGAATGATAAGTTTATGAATAATGTAGTAGGTAGCCCTAGATACGATTTTGCATAATATAATTAATTTCTGAATGAAATAGTGGATTGTTCAGCAATAAGACGTGATTTGGCCTGATCCACAATTATGTTATTGTTAGTCGTGCCGACCCAAGTGGAATTTTTGCTACGAGGTCTTTAGTTGCCTAATTACATATGCTTACAAGAAGTTTTAACTGTGAATATCTATGATTAATTGGTCAGATTTTATATATACAACACGAAATTAACTTTAGGCTTGAACAAAGCTTTGATAGTTTGATACTAATTAATAATGATAGATTGATTGATGAGCTTATTAGTACCATTATTAGTACAATACATGATGATATATACATTTAGGGACTAGTATATCATTCAACTAGTTCAAATTTGAAATGAACCACATTATTTAAGGGTTGAACTTGAAACATTATTACACGACGCGTAACAAGATCAATCCTTTATCCTTTTTTTTTTTGCGCGAATGAATCACAAGGGTGGGATACAATATAGGGTGTGAGGATCTATCAACGTCGTGTTACTTTCAATTTTGTCCATATACATAAAGCTTAGATTGCCAATGTGAATGTGGTTTCCACCATTGCTCAAGGCCATGAGCTTCCTTGAAACTTTGCTCCTTCGCAATCATGTTCTTAGTAAGCAACGCCGAGGGGATGAGATTTGGTGGATCATCTTCTCTTCCAAATGAACCCGATAGTTTACTCATCAATGAACTCTTGGTTGAAACTTGATCCGCCTTCTCCAATCTCGATTCTTGCATCCTCCCTCGATGCTCAAAATGCCCTATGTACTCACGACAAATCGGATCTCTTGGATTTACAAATAACTTTGGTATCCATGAGCATAATAAATGAAACGTGTTTTGTGATTGTGTCATGTTATCATCTCCACTACTTTTTCTGAAAAGATTGAAACCTGCGGTTACAATGCTTTTAGTAATGTACCTTTTACCCTTAAAATGCGGATCAGTAATCTTCTCGATAGGAGAAGAAGTGTAGGGAAGGTTAAAAAGATAGCACTCAACAAAAAATCCCATCTTAGCCATTTCTTTTCCGGCTTGGAGTGAAATAGATGCCCCTAAGGAGTGCCCAACCAACAAAACATTTTTAGGTCCCATATTAATTACCATGGCATGTATTTCTTGGAATGCAATTTGGTAACGTGAGTCTTGGGTTAACCCATTTAGAGAGAGTTGGAAATCCAAATAGAGGTCTCGCTTTCGAGTCTCGGGTTCAATGATGGTACCACGGAATACAATAATGTACCTTGGGGGAGCACCTTGGTGGTGACTAGGGGCACGGGGTTTATACTCGAAAATGGCCCCAAATATGGAGCGATCAATCCGATCTACAAGAGTATCAATGCAATCGAAATGGAAGAAACTCCACCAAGGAGGACTTAATGCTTTATTTCCGATTCTCTTTTTTTGGCGATCTCTTTCTAATATGTACACTCCTTGAACCAAACTTGCTAACACTGTTCTTGTGTGATTCGGTTTTCTCCTGTACATATAAACGATTTTTTTTTACTTATATGAAATTATTAAAAATCATTAAAAATAAGGCGAACATATACGTTTACACTAGAATAGCAAATAGAACGAGGGTTTCAAAATCGGTTACCAATCAACGGAATTGAGATAAACAGGACCAGAAGTACCAAATTCATGCTTAGGCTTTGCCTCACTTCCTTCATCCCTTTTACTCTCCATTAATCTTATCTTCTTTTTATCAAAAACCCATTTTCTGCAAAATTCTTCAAATCATTTGCATCTACATTATAAACAACATAAGTTGCAACACTTGCAAATGATAATTAAATGAACATATGCAAATATAAATGCAATAATAATAATAATAATAATAATAATAATCTGCCTTTCACAAGAGAGTTGATTAAGTATGAATGAATAAATTAGTGCATACCTCAATAGCTCATAATAGAAGAAATGGCGTTTGGAGTAAGCCATAATCAGAGCTTGGGGTCTTAATATATATACTTGTGACAGAAAAAGGGGATGCCCTAAGAATTTGATTCTTTAAATGTTGATTGGTCCAATTTTTTGCACTATTTATTTATAGGAATAACATTATCTTATCAAGGTTAGTTAAAGCTGTAAGCATATATCCACAATTTTTGACACAAGTATTGGTTCTAAAGTCGAGCATGTTGATTAAGGCTCCGATACGTTTGTTTTGTTCATTTAAAAACTTATATGAACTTATAGAAACTTATCGAAACTAAGTGCATTTCTCTCGCGATCTAATTTTATACTTATGGGGCATCTTGACATATGCTTATGTCTCTTTTGATTCTTGAGTTTGGTATTGATTCACAAACCACAATGCTTTTATGAATTTTATCAGAAGTGGATTAGGTCATCTTTAATTTTAAGACACAGGTCCAGGTCTAGCTAATAAATTTACATGGGCATTAGGAACCCAAAAGCTTTTGTAAGTACGAGTATGAAGGGAAATGATTTCCACGCTTCTCTCCTCACAAGAACAGTAACAATGACTAGTTTTCATATAAGAGTGCGGAAATCTTTCGAGGAGTTTCGAAATCACCACTAATAATGAAACATGAGAATCAGCTTGAATTGCAATATGAATTGGAAGTGTTACACTTTAAGAGCATGTTTCATCCGATTAAGGATCCATAAACCACAACTGATTAATCAGAATTACAACTTAATAAATCCTGAAGAGCTGGAGCATTGATTAGATCTTCGAAACAATTTCACTTGATAAATTCTTCGTTTCCTTAAATAGTCAATCACTCTTCCCTTCTTGAGAACCAATTTCCTGTAAGTAATGTTCCGCATCCAAGGCAGCCATGCAACCTGCATCATCATAGCCGAAAACTCAGCTCTTATTATCATGAAAACAGATTCTAGGCAGAATTCACAAGTATCCTCCCATTGCACTTTCTTTAGTTCCTGAAATATTTCCCAACTCCATCTACTAGCAACTTAGCAAGAACTTTCATATGCTACAAACAGCAGCAGATAATTAAGTAACTAGGTAACCAACTCTGGTATCACAAAGAAAACAACCAAGGCAAACCCTCAAATGCAGAACACAGGCATAAACAATCCAAGGTAATGACACTCAACTTCCCCTGTCACTTCTCATGCAACTCTTTCCGAGGAGCTATGGTGAGCATACCTCGCGAAGAGGGCAATCACCAATCCTCTTTAACAAAGCAGGTGCAGTCAATCAGTCATACTTACATCTTAAACAGCAATAGCACATACATATGATCTATGTTACTCAGCAAAAGCGCACACATATGAATATATGATCTATGTTACTCTAACACGGGCAAGTGTCCCAAGTTTCGAACTTCCATGAATTTAGCCTAAAATGCATTGTCAAGTGTCTGCTGAGGTAAAAAAGAAGAGTCTGCATAACTTGAGCAACTTATCTAGTAGACTAATAGCAAGAACTTCCATCTACTACTTGCAGCAGATAAGTATGTAACCAAATTTAGAATTACAGAGAAAACAACCCAAGGTAAAAGCACTCAACTTCTCCTCACTTCTCAAGTTCTCATGCAACTCTCTCTGAGTAATTATGGTGATCATAACTCACTAGGAGGATCAATCATCAATCCCCTATAACAAAGCACATACAGTCATACATACAGCACATACTCTGATCAACCAGCAAGACGGCAAGAGAGTTGTTCTAATTTAACAAAGGTCTCAAATTCGAGCCCCTATGAATGCAAAAATACGTCTTGGGAGAGCTTTCCCACTGCTGCAACCTAACCCGGCTCGAATCCGGATTGAAAGCACATTAATACATACAGTCATACATACAAGGTAAAAGCATATACATATGATACATACAACAGACTATCTTGAGAAGCATATTAACACCATTAACATCAAATTTCAAAACAAACACCAATCAAACAAAAGAACTAACCAGTGCCAGCAGCAGTAACAGCCTGCCTATACTTCTTATCCTGAACATCCCCAGCAGCAAACACCCCTTCAACACTCGTCTTCGTCGTCCCGGGCTTCGTCACAACATACCCATCCCCATCCAACTCCAACTGCCCACCCAGAAACTTGGTCGCCGGCTCGTGCCCAATCGCGAAAAACAACCCAGAAACCTTCACATCCTTGACCTCACCACTAACCACATCCTTCACCTTCACACCACCCAACACCCTCTTATCCTTCTCCTCATCCCCGTACGCCTCCACCACCACCGAATTCCACATCACTTCAATCTTAGGGTTTTCAATCGCCCTCTTTTGCATTATCTTCGACGCCCTGAATTCCCCTCTTCTGTGAATTATGTACACCTTCGAACCATACTTCGTCAGAAAATTCGCCTCCTCCATGGCAGAATCCCCACCTCCGATCACCACCAACGGCTTGTTCCGAAAAATCGGCGCGGCGCCGTCGCATACGGCGCAAGCCGATATCCCCTTGTTCCAGAACCCTCCAGCAGACTCCTCCCCTGCTCCTGGGAAATCGAGCCGTTTCGCGACGGCCCCCGTTGCGACGATAACGGAGTCAGCCAACACCGTTTTCGATTCCTCCGAGAAGATCTTAAAAGGGGTCGTGGAGAAGTCAACGGCTTTGACGGTTTCGGTCAAAATCTCGGTTCCGAAACGGACAGCCTGTTGCCGGAACTTGTCGGTGATGTCGAGTCCCGAGATTCCTTCGGGGAATCCGGGGAAGTTCTCGACGTCGGTGGTGGTGGTGAGCTGTCCACCTGGCGCGATTCCGTTGGCCATCCAGCCCTCGAACAAGATGGGCTTGAGCTCGGCCCGGGAAGCGTAGATTGCTGCTGTGTGGGCCGCCGGGCCGCTCCCGATGATGCAGAGGCGAGTGCGGAGTGCGTGCTTGAGATCGTCCATTGCGGTGGTTGAGGCGGCGGCGGAGTGGTGGGGGGAGAGGAGAGAGATTGGGGGGAGGAAAGTGAGGGATTTTTTTAGAAGGGCGCGGAGTTTTAGGCAGCGCGATGTCATGTTATTATTAGGGGAAGTTGGGGAAGATGTCATTTTTATTTTTCCTTTTTTTTTAAAAAAAAGGGGCGTTTCTTTAGGCGCGAAACGGGTAATTGAATTTCATTTTGGGGGGAATTAGGGTTTAGTCAAATTGGAGCGTAAATTGATGTTGTGTTTAGACTGGAAAAAAGGGGGCGTTTCTTTAGTTGCGAAACGCTGAATTGAATTTCAATTAGGAGGTGAAATTAGGGATTTGGTCAAATTGGGGTGTGAAATTGATGAAGTTGGGAAATTGAAAGGCGGTGATGTTGATATTTGGGAAAAGAGGGAATTGAATTTGATTCGAATTGGGTGATTGCGGGCTAAGAAAAGGAGACGTGGTGTGTTCTGGGCTGGCAACGTTGTTGCTTGGGTGACAAGTCTCATAAACGAGTATTAGTAAGAATATATGAGTGTGAATGAACGAATCTTAATTTGATTTAGGTTAAAATTCTTTTGTTAGGAAAAAAACAAAATCAAATTTAGTGAACAAATCACAATTGAAGGTTGCTTATTGCAATTACGCCAATTCTGAATTCTTCTCTTACTCTCAGGTATTTCTTCCTTGTTTTCTTACTGTTAACGAAGTGTTGTTGGATTTTGTGTGCGAAAAATTGAATCTTTAATGAATTTTATTTGTTCTTGTATATCGCGGGTTGTTCTTAATTAAGTGTTTACCAGAAAGTAATGTGGAATCCTTGTTTGAAGGAATATTCTGAAATTTCTTTGTTTATTGAAAGTTTGAGTTTTGGAATCTCATTAGCTTCAATTGTTGTCCTTGTTATGAAAGTTTAAACTTTTATATTCTCATTGAGTCATTGGCTGGTGAAGAGGTAATTCATTTGGCGGTTGGTTCGCGTTTGGTTGTGGTAACAGGTAACCTAGCCTGGTTGAGTGAATTAATTAAAAGACGAAAAATAAGTATTGTTGGAGGATCACATTGCATAGTCTGTGTGAAACCTTCAACGAAAAAAATAACATGTGATGGAGAATTGATCTTGAACTGCTTATTTGTTTCGGAAAGGTGATGATTGAATAAGCTTATAAATATACTTGTATAATAAAAGGATTAAAAGCATCGGATATTCCATTTCAAGGATGATCCTAAAGTTCTTTCTTTGTTGTAGGTCGTGCGACTTGACATCGAATAATTAAGACATGGACAATGACAGTGCAAGTGAACAAGAACTGTGTGAAACAACTGATTCTGAAGGTACTGCTAATTACTTCACCACCACCTTCCACTCACCAATGCTGCCTTCAATTTTAAATTTTGTTCCTCTTATAGTCTTATGTTAATCCCTCAAATTGTTTCCTTCTGCAGATGATAATAGTGATGTATCTGACGACAAACTGCTCAAGGAAGGCGTAACAGAGAGCCTTTCTGACATTGATGATGCAGAGGTGCGTAGTACTTTCCAATCTCAAAGCATCTCTTTGCCATTTTACACTACTCCATAGTCTTGTCTAACATTCAGTGACTAACCTACGGCCCAATGACGAGGATTTTGTAGGTTGGTAGCTACTTAAACAATGAGAAAGAGAAGGAATACAAGAAAATAATTTGGGAAATGATGAATCAGAAATATCTTAAGGTGATCTTTTCTTAATTACATCATTCTTGTTACTACGGAGTAGCTTTTATTTTCTAATTGATTGTGTTGTTTATTTCTATTATGGTGTTGATGTTTACTCCTGTACTTCTTAGTGGTCAAACTGCTTGAAATACATTAACGTAATACATCTGTGTTTTGGTCATTGTTGAGCTCTTCATGATTTGATTGATCAATTATAGCGTTTTTTTCGTTATTGAAGGAGTTAATTAAGCGTCAACCTTATATTGTGGATAAACTCAATATTCTGTATCCTAAACTCCAAGAACTGGACTGCTTGACCAAAAACTAAAAATATCGAGCTACAACCTGCAGTATGGTTGTGTTTGTTTCTACTGAAAGGATTATGCAATGCGTTTATGGATCCCCGTTTGCTTGCAAAGTAGCTTAATTCTAACTATTTATTTGCTCGAATTTCTGTCTGTTTATAGGAACAAGAAGCCAAAAGAGCCGCTGCCACTTATAATGTCACAAACTCCAAAAGGGTATATCTTATATGCTCTAGCATCCTTACTGTATTCATGCAGTCACTCTACTACTCTACTGTAGTTCCAGTGTGTTTTTGTCATCGATTATATGAGGACCAATTCGTAGAAAGTTTTATGCAATCTATTGGATCATAATGAGCTCAAAACATTCAATTTATGCTGTGTGACTTGCGAGCTTGGTCGTACAGAAGTTTAAAGTTCTGCAGCTAATCTTCTGCTTAAAATGGAAGGATTATTACAATTTGGTTTTAATGACCCTTTAGCTTTAAAACTATTGCATATACATGTACTATAGATTGAGGTACTAAAATTTTCTAATGATATTTTTTCTTTACCAACATTTTTTTACACGATATCATTATTACTTAGTAATATCCTTTGTTCTTACTTTGAGCGGCGTTGGGGGCCTTGGGGCTGTGGGGCTCCAAGCTCAATCTGTTGTAGCCTTGTAGGTACTAGGTAGTCGTCTTTTTTACTGGGTTATAAACTAGTAATGTATCTCAGTGCTATTGTCCAGAAACTTTAACCAAGGATTTGGTTGTTATGTCTGTCGCTGCTGCTTATTATGGATATATTGCTTGCAGGACCTGAAACATAAAAATGCAACAAGAGTAAAGAAAACCCAGCCTACTACTAAACGTGCTCGTCCAATATCGCCTAAGAAGGTATGTGTTTCATCAATAGACTATGAACTGGTAATTTTTAAGCAAAATAGAACTTGCAGAACTGAATGTACATTTGTAATTTTGTATTGTGAATTACGGAGTACTCCCTATCTAATTGAACGGGAACTGCACGTTATGAACTCGGAACTAATGCATTGTATTGTGCAGTATATTGTTTTTAACTTCTTGTATGCTTTCAAGTTTCAACTCATTTACTGTATCCTGTAATAGTATACTCTGTATCACCTGCAAGTGCAGCTTCACTTTGGGGGTTTTCGTGATCATTGATCTTTATACTTAACGTAATCATTTTAAAATTGTGCTCAACTTGTTCAACAGTTGCCTTCAGATAACCCAAAGAAGAGAAGGGTTGATTTGGATTCAGACAGTAAAGTAGGCGAAAGTTCAACTGGAACGCAGGTGAAAGATACAACAGAGGAAATTGAGGACGATGGAAATGGATGGGAAGATGATTCAAACTACGCACATTATAATAATCCAGAGGAAGAGTACGACTTCTATGACGATGATGAGTTCTTCTAAGGGACTTCTTACATAGTTACATGTTTTCCTTGCGACTTGTTAGTATGTTTTTCGCGGAATTGTACAGATTTAATAAATAGAGAGATACAGGTAACAGGACACTGACAGTCATTTTCCAAAGGCAGTTTTTCTGTAGTTGCATTTTTTATCAAAGAAATATGTTCTACTGTGTGGTTTAATACTCTACTTCCAGATTTTTATATCAATAAATGAAAAGCAACATGGTTACGACTTCCGATTTTCTTAATGGTTAGACAAATTGTGTTTTAGGTGATATTGGTTGGAATTGTACAAATTAATTGTGATCTGAACTTTAAACCATAAATAATGAGCTGAGATTGACATTCACATTCTCGTGCAAAGTTGTACATTAACTGCGAATCTCTCGCAATTACATTGATTTCTAAAGACTACATTTCATTGGTTTTTGTATCAACAAATGAGTAATACATGGGATCAAAAAGGTATAACTAATACATACAAAGACTATGTACAAGATCAATTATGGACAGATATCCATTTCTGGCATTCCAATCTGATTCTCACGATCACGAACGCAGTGTAGCATTCAGCTTCACTTGAGTCCTCTTTGTGAGACAGAAAGTTCAAGCTTTAGCTCCATTAACTTTATCATAGATTACGGAGGCATAGTTAGCTATAGTTCCTTCAGGTGACTGTCGAAGTTGTGCTATCACAGGGAACAACTCGGAGGAACTAATGCAATGCCTGCAAGGCGAGTGTGCACACATTTTTGCCAGAGCAAAGAGAACAATTTTTAAAGGAGACTCATTTACAGCATCTCTTCTCGGAGGGTTTAAGGCAACTGTGGAGCACTCTGAGACTACCTTAAGTAGAGCCTGCAGGATTTTGTGCAGATAAACTAGTGGTAAGTTATACTTTATTCAACACCGAACATAAACAGTCTCTATCATCACCAAATTATAACTAAACAAACCTGAATAGCACCATTAGAGACGATATCTTCACAGAGCCTGTTGGAATTGCGAACAAGATTACTTAGAGCACCTGCAGCATTTGCTTTTGTCTTATCCTCCTCAGGTGAAAGCAATAGATTTGTGAGTTGTTGGATCGAACTTCTTAGTTCTTCATATAACACATCGTTATGGTATGCTGCATTTCCAATCTGCAACATAACATTGAAAGAGAAACATTCATATCCAGAATGTTGACAACAATTGCATGGCATCTTATACAGTCAAGTTAAAAATGATTGTACACTAAGAGAAATAACAGGTAAATAGGGCATTAGATGGTGAAACAGACAAATCTTACAGCAAAACATGCGAATTTTCTGGTACGCTTGTCTGGATCAGCACATCGATCGATGAGTATACTGATGATATTATGCCTTGCCTAAACATCAAAATTTCAAATTACAGATAAATAACCATGACAAGAATACCAGGGTGAAAGAACTGTCGAAACGAAAGTTATTTGTCTATTGACGAAGAGAAACCCAATTAGTAGGCATAACCTACCAGTGAATCATAAAAGTAAGAGCTATGCCGACTCATGTTTCCTATAGCACTGCAAGCCTTTGCACGTAAATCAGGATCTTTAGAAGTGAGAAACTCCTTTAAGCGTGTCAATACATTTGCCCTGTCGATGTACTCGTAGAAACCCTACAAAGAATCATGACATCGCATTTGGAGGACAATAC